>JAJHUR010089883.1:7573-36197 GCA_027495735.1 Lutjanus campechanus | reverse complement strand
TGGCTCATGAGCAGTACGTCTAGCTTTGCTACCCTGAAGGTAGCATCATCCAACTCTCAACTTGCAGGCTGTAGCGTCCAATTCCAATCGAACAATTCAATAATCTGGGTAATAATCTAATTGTGTGGTTCATTCATTTAATAAAGTGGGATCTTTTGGGCCCCCGGAGTTCTGGGGGCCAGTCTACTTTCCCCCTTAGCCCACTTCAGCCTTCCCATTTGTCTTTCCATTCCTTCCATCAGTCTGTCTGGCTCTCAATCAAGCAAGTCACCCCCACTCACTTTAAAATCACTTCATTCAAATTTTTTTCTCCTGTTCTTCTCTTCTCGACTTTAGGTGACTAATTCCTCCAGGAGTCCAATCAAAAACGTTTACCAGGCGTTCAGGGGGTCAGAGCTAATATATCTGCAACCTTAAACCCGACCCTTCAGTTTTGTCTCTTATGGTCAGCACTCATCTGCTCAAAACTGGTTATAAGTTTGCCTGAGAGGGAACCTTTGTAGGCCTGAGCGGGTCTAAGTTACCCACAGAGAAATCAATACAGACATGGAGAATAGAGATGAGAGAAGGAAGAGCAGGAGCAAAGGAGTGTGGGCAATGTCTCCTCAGCTGTAAATCTTACCACCTTACAGAGGTGGAAGTATAGATAGCTTATTTCTGTTTAAACCTTGTCTCTTTCCCTTACTGCATGAAATTAAGTGTTCTCCCCTAATAACGATATCAAAAACAGCAATGATATTGTTAGCAAAATGGCTTTTCCCTTGTTGAATATCAGCAAGGGTGGAAAAAAAATCTACATTTAACACCGCTAATGGCCACGCTGCCAACAGTTGTGGTAAATCATCTTGTTCCTGTGCCAGTGTGCCAAGAAAATCCCTAATTTGTGATATATTTATCTATTCCTTTGCATAAATATCTTTGTTTCACTCCGCGCTCTCTCTCTGGAGAAGGCACTTTCGTCTGCATTCTTATTCTGCACCATTATCTCCAGTGATGGACTAGCTCTCCCACACACTGCAGCTCATTAAACCAGTGCCGCGGCCTTCCTGGTTCTTCTCTCCCTTAGCATTTTCCCCTCACTTCCCTTCCTTCATCGTGTTTGCTTTGAAAAGGTCCTCCAAGACTCCGGTAATAACACTTCTCCAGGATTACCGGGGACTTGCCCAGCATGCATGTGCCTCTAATAGAAGATGACGTTATCTATGGGAATGCTGTGACTGGCAGGGAGACTTCCCTGCCGTGGCATTTGTCTAAACCTTGGAGGCTGAGGCATGGCATTTGGGGAGGCAAAAAGCTTTGACCTGCTTGGTTGAGAAAGACCTTGTGAAATGAGGCATAACCTACATGACTTGAGCACTTGCTGACCTAATTTTTGTGGACAGGAGGCTAACACTAATTTCATTTTACATAATTCACAACATGGGACATCCCCAACAGTTGAAACTTAACAACACATGATTTCAGGCGACCTATAAAACTTATCAAACTTTGAAACTGATGGAAGAGTCAAACATCAGGCCTGGAATTCAATTATTTTTAAGGCAAGGCCAATTTAGGCTTTGATAAATACAAATTAATTGGGGCATCGTCATCATCATCAGACAAAATGTAGGGCACCAAGCCCAATGGTTCAATAACAATAATTGATAATTACATTGTGCACTCCCTGTTAAACTCCTGGATTTTGTTGCTTCAGCTCCCGACTAGCCTCTGTTGACGAGGTGAACAGTTTCAAAAAAGTACGGTTTGTCTCTAAAATAAGTGGTGGCTGGTGGAACAGATACATGACAAATTAAACACTGACTCATAACACTGTAAAATCGGCATCTATCATGTGTCGCAGCAAGTTATAAACTCTGTGCACCTTCGTAGACACCATGCAGCAATATCCTGGTAAACTTTAAAACACACAGGTATTAATACTAATACTGTACAGTGTGACTGCTTGTCTTTATCACATAATGTTAATTGTTAGCTAATGTTAGCTGGTGGGTTGGCTGTTAATGTTTGTTACACACATATTTGCAGGAATGGGAGAAGTCTTGCAAGATGACAGAAACACTGGGAAATGTGAGTTTGTTTATTTGCCGAGACACATGTAGTTTTAAATGAGGAAATGTGAAATCGTTCTTTTAAGGACATAACGGCCAGTTTGAAACACGGCATGCCAAACTGGCCGTGTAGGTGGTTAATTCTTGAAGGGACATTACGGTCACACTCTGGGGCATCCACAGCACTGGCTGTTCAGCTGTGGTATAGTGCCTTGAAATTTGGATGAGAAGCACAACTTCTCACATTGAACTCCAATATTTAAGATTGAAAAGTGGTGTACACATCTCTTATCAACAAATCCTCTCTACTGTATAAAAACATATTCTTTGACCTAGGCTCCAGTTTCTCCAAGGAAACAATCTGCAACAGGTGGTTTCAGAAAGATGAACTGATGTCTTAAGTCCACTGCCTTCCTGCTATAATTGGGAAAGAAAGTTTCTGTCACTTGCTGTTTGTCTTGACCTGCTGTGTACTGAAACCCTTTGCTGTGCATCCCATTAAAGGCTGCAGACAAAAGTAGTGTGTTTGCCCGGAGACCTTTTGTCTCATTTTCCGGAAACTTCCAAGATATGTGCCTCTCTCCAACTCCACATCGGGTCCTGGTTCTGGATTTAGCAAGTTCCCAGAGCCCTGATGTTAACAAGGCACCAGTGGAGCCAAATGTAGAGCAGGACACAACGTCTGCCTCCCTAAAGCCAAAGAGGAGAGGGCTGCCCTACTTTCACTTATGGAGCCAAAAGAAAAAGGAGCGAAAAGAAAGATGATAACTTAGGAAAAACACATCTCTAATTTTGAGAAACTGCAGGGTTAGGACTAAGTAGAGGGTGGGGATGGAGGTAAATGAAGAAGGGGTAAAAAAAAACAAGTGGAAACATTAACTTCATGTGGATCAAAACTTAATTAGATTGACTCTCAATCTAATCTGCAGAGATATGAAGTCTGTGTGCTGTGCTGCTGTGCAGTAGCTGCAGGAATAGTGTCTCCAGCCTGTGCCAGCAACGGTCCCCTAATTTCTCTGGTTCCTCTGGAGTTTAACAGGCTAATCCCTCCAGCGAGACGGTCTGGGTGGCTCTGTGCTATTAAAATCACACAGCACCGACATGCTCCCAATTAAACACTGACACCTCTGGGACAAGCTTGAATAAGAGTATTTTTTTTTATACATGAGAGAAACCATTTTGAGGTAAAAATTAGTAATGGGGGCAGCGCCTGTTTGAAGAGTGAACTCGACTGTACCAGAGGTAAAAGCAATTTTCCTGTACTTTAAATAAGCATCTATTTGAATGAAGTTTTGCATTTGGATTTCAGCCAAATATGCAAATTCGCTCTGCAATTGACAGTTCGCTAAACCCCTCCCTCAAACAGAGATCGTCCAATAACAGCTTAGCAACCTTAACTAGGCACAGCAGGTCTGTCAATCTCTGGATTTCTCCATGTGCTTGGTGCTGCAGAAAGAGTCGATGCAATGCAGGAACATTTAATGTAGTACTTTACTTCAAAAAGTATTTACTACTTTTATATCCCATGTATCAATGTTGCTGCTGAAATAAAACTTAAAGACTGACTGACATGTGATGTGCATTATTGCTGGAAATATCAGTCATGATATACAGTCTCTGAAAGTGTATGATTCCACTTTTTCACATGGTCTAGTGATAAAAAAGCAAACAAAACTGACAATCAATCGTAATACTGAATCGCAATTCATAGATTCATAATGAATCGTCATAATCGTCATAATATCAAATCAGGAGATAAGCGTATCTTCCCAGCCCTGGTAGTATGGGTATAAGAACACACCTCAAATCTCTTGTCATTTCAGCTGGTAAATTGATCTTAAATTTATTCGCTGGCTAAAAATAAGAAGCCTGCTTTTGTTTACCTCAGTTTATTTTTACTTATTTACTAATTACTAAGAATTTAGAGCTGTAACTTTGCCCCCATTATCACTGTAAACTGCATGTGTGTCATGCTACATCTGAGAGCTAGATAAGCAAAAAAAAAAACAGTAAAGGAGCTGAGCTTAGCATCTAATTACTCAGAACAGCATGTCCAACTTGTTGAAGAGAACATGTTAACACTTTTAGAAACACATTACTCCTACTTTCATATTGTGTCTTCTAACTTTTGGGGTGACTGCCAGGGATGAAGTGATGGAGCATCACCGGACAGATGAAGGTATGAAGGGTGGTCGGGATGGTGGTCGCGGGAATAAAATAAAACAAAAAAAGAGGCACGCTGCTGGCTGTTTAGTGCAGCACCTTTGCTCTGGGAGTGAGGGAGTAAAGAAGAGAATGGTGGCACTCACCTCCTTGCTTACTCCTGTCAAGATAGATGGAGACCCTTCTGGCCAGACCTGCGAGCAGGGGGGAGGGAGCAGATGGAAGGGGGGGAGGAGGAGGACGGAGGGGAAGGGAGGGAGGGAGGGAGGAGAGCAGGAACGCAACAAAGCAAGCAACAAATTAGCAAGGGGGCCCCAACGTGCATGCAGACCCACACAATCGCACACGCACACTTAAAAGTATGACTTCATGAATATACTCCACATGCATTCAAACAGCAGAGGCATGAACAAGGCGGCCGTTTCCCAGCGTGCCGTCTCCCAAATGACTAACAGTGGTATGCGGGGATCAAAGAGTGAAAGGATAGAGGCTGAGAGCGAGGCACGAGCTGAACGGCTGCCTCTGCATCACAAACAGGGGCTGTGGAAGCTGCACAGGGTCCCCAACCTCCAAGCCTGCAGGACGCAGAATCCCAAATCACCACAGGGCAAAAAGCTCGACTGGAGAAGACTCTGTGTGTGTGTGTGCATGGGAATGAGACTTTGATAGTGAAAAGGACATAGGGAAATAATTCAGCTGGGTTGGAGGCATTTGTGATTTAAAAAATTAATTTCACACGAAATTAAGTGTGATAGCAAGATTTGTTCTTTTGGAGGTTATTGGGAAAACTGCTCGCTGCCTTGTTCAGCCTCTTGAGACGGGGGGAGAAACACAAAACAATATCAAAGAAACAGCAAAGTAACAAACAAGCCAGACAGACAGAGTCTACAGAGATGGTTCACTGCTGAAAAACAGCACAAAAGCATGTTATTGGACAACAGGGACAGGATGAGTGAGGACAGGTGGTGCAGGACGGGTGTGTATGAGAGGGTGTGTGTGCTTGTTTGCCAGCGTCTCCTTGAGAAACGTTCACAGTCTTGTAGCAACTGCCTACAGAGGTAGAGCAGGTTTTCTGGCAGCACAAAGACAGACTTGTGTAATATTTCATCGGGTGGTACATTATTAATGCCACTGAGGCGATGCTAAAAATCTAAAACTTTCCACACACAAGCATATAATTATTGTACTGTCTCTGAAAGACGTTAGAAGCAATGGCAATAACTCTGTGCTGGTTATTGGGCCAGGAGGTGGTGTGTGTGAATGCACTAGGGAGATTGTAGATGTGTTTTTTTTAAAGAAGTTTAAAAAAATACTTAAACACCACAAGCTGAAGCTGGACTCTTCAGTAAAAGTTTTCCAGGGAAGATCTCAAGTCGAGTGGCTGTTTATATTAAAATTGATGCCTCCACTGTAGTCTGGATGCACGACCGACACAGCGACTGTCACTAACGATACATCCAGGATAACAAGCACACCATTAAATGTTAAAGTCTTAGTCAAAACAAGGCTGTGGCTCACTGCGGGAGAGTCCTCAGCAGGGGAAGAGTCTCTCAGGGCGATCTGTGTCGTGAGACTCAGACAGACAGTGATGCTAGTTAAGTGTGTCACCTCTCAGCGGGCTCCCACAGAGACTCTGGTGACTCTGTGGCTTTGTAATGATAGAGACACATATGTGCACACGCTGTGTGGTCCACACCTCTGCATGGATAACAAATCAGACATTGAGTCAGCCAGGCACTCATCCTGACAGCCCCGCTCTTGTTGCTACCAATTAGCATTAATATGTAGCTTATTTTACACAAGATGTGTTCAAAAGTTGTCACATGTGCTCACACTAATACACCGTATCACAGATCATTTAAAAACGGCTTCGAAAACAGACAAAAGTGTGGTGGTTAATTAAAATATTTATCAGAAGAGACGATCAAGTATTCGTGGGAACACACAATCACTCCTATAGCTGTCACAGTTTCTCTAAAAACCTCCCAACCCAGAATCATCAACAGCCGAGAAATGCTCGAGGCAGAAAAACGTGGAACGGTGGAGAGAGTTGAGAGAAAGAGTGGGTAAACCTGGCACATCACTGAAGTGGGTGGATGTCTCTGACAAGTGTGTGCTGTGGGTGTCAGGCCTGGTTCAAATATTTGCGAATAACTCTGCCTCACGAATTATGGAAGTGTGTCAACACAGAAGGTAAACATGGCAGCCAATGCAACCACCAACGTCCACAGTCCAAGTTTAAAATGATCAATTATATCCACGCAAATATATCCTCTGAGCAAAGATTCACCAATAATCTTCCCGTTGCTTTCTATGATGAAGTTTGTGTTTTTGAATAAACTGACAGGGAATGTAGGCTTGCAAACAGTTTAAACTCACCCCAAACCTTCTGAGACATGACAGAGATATGATGGATGTGGCAAATGTGACAGGTGAGGCTGACAGCTGGCTTTAAGTTAGTGTTACATTAGTTTTGACTGACGGAACTAAATTCAGACACCTGACTCACAATCCAAAACTTGGCACCAATGTGGCAGAAATAATCTACATCTGTGTGAAGGGAGAGTTGAACTGCATCAGGTCTGTGGGTTCTCATGCTGACCTAACAGACCTGGTTCTTATGATGGCCTACTGCGTACTGCTGGTTTTGGCAAGTTTCTGCATCAATAAAAACTTAATTTCAGAAGCAACATTTTTTACTTCAAGCTCACATCGATGGTAATGAAGACATATGCTGTACTTTTTCCCTAGTGAGCATTATACTTTGGCTGGGTTTGGTGATCTCTTCTAATAACTTCATGGTCACTGTGCCATGTGCTGAAGCTCCTGTCGTTCAAAAACTTATTAGTGTCACCTTTTACTCAGAGGTCGAGTTATTAAAACTTAAACTCATGCGCTCTGCAATGAATCCCACCTTCATGAAGGTCACAGTGTTTTAGAGAGGTGCTGATTCAGCTTTCTGGACATTTTTGACACTAAAATGAGGTGCTGCTGATTTGAATTGTGTTGTATAATAGTCCAGTGTTTTTGTAAACCAGCCTAATGTCTATTTGCACCCAGGTGAAAATAGTCAGATGGCAACTGTTTGGCTATTTACTCCCTCTCCTCTGGTTTAGCGATAAAGGCTGTAGAGAGTCTCTGTAGAGAGGAGGTAGTAGTGGGGGGCTCTCTCCTGGGACATGGGGTTGGAGTTCTGTGTGAAACTAGAAGTCAGTGTTGACTTTTAATTTTTAGACTTCGTTGACTCATTATTGCCATTTTTGATTTTTTTTAATCTTTTAAAATTTAGTTATTTTTAAGGATTTGTTTTACACACATTTATTTAGCACTGTTGGCTATGGACACCTAGGTGCTTGCCTCGCTTGTTTTGCTCAAAACATCCGCCATCTTTTTTTAAAATGTGACCTTAAATTACAAAGTAATGCTTTGTCTCTAGCCTTTTGTTTGCAACTCACTTTAATGGGGGAATTTAAAGAGTAACTATGTAAGTCTTCACAGATAGGATAGCATTCTTACTCTACAAATGAACGGGCAATTTCATATGCACTAAAACTCAGTAAAATCCTTACTCAGTTCAGCACACATGAGGATGTTGCTGTCTGGTATGACCAGTACCTTATGTTGGATATTATGACAGCTAATCTCAGCAAACTTTTGGTAGAGCCTGCCATCTAACTAACATTACAGCTCACTGACTTTATTACCCTGCGCTAATGTTAGCCAACCTTTTTAAACTTACCATTATGTAATATTATGTGACATATAAAAATGGGATGTCGTTGTCTCACAGAACGAAACAATAAGGTGCTCCGATCAGGAGTTTTGTGGTGGTCAGCAATCACTGAAAGCAGTATTGGCTGATACCCTACATGGGGTTTATTTGAAGCCTTCTGTTTATCATGTAGCATTTTTATTTATTTAACTATTCTTAAAAAATATTGCATATTGAATATAGAGTATAAAACAGCTTGGCCATGATCAAAGAAGCACTTGGGGACCTGTTGTCCAAGAATATGGCTGAGTTTTCTGGTAACAATTTAACAAGATTGGAGTACCCTTCCTACATATGAAAGCTAACCTCTTTACACTTAATTTTTACCAGATAAAGTACTTAATTTCAGGCTTTTTACCTAAAACCCGTCCATTACCTTAATCACTTTCTGCTTCAACGCTCCAAAAAGCTACAGCAGTTAAAAACTGTAAGACTCAGAACTTGGTGGTTCAATAAAAGCACCGGAAAACTCCTGCCCTACCTGGTTGCACTGTAGTGTGAAAGTGTGACTGGGATGGGGTGAACAGTAGGGCAGTCGGCGGGTCACTACAGGAAGTACTGTATGGGTGGGTGGATGGGGGGCAGATAAGTAAGATAGAGCGTTGATCTTTACTGTGAGCGCTGGCGGAGGGCTGACCTCTGGTAGTGGGCAGCATGTCGGAAAGGCCCTGCCATGCCGTCACCATCTCCGGGTTCTTCTGGTCAGCAAAATTCTTCCAGATACGTAACGCTCCATCGTCTGGAGAGAGAGGGGAGGGGGTGGGAGTAGAGACAGAGACAGAAGGACACAGACAAGGAAGAAAAGTGTGAGAGAGTGAGGGACAGGACAGGAATAAAAGAGCAAGGAGGACACTCGTTTGTATTCTTAACAGAACTGGAAGTGCGTTTTGAACTGTCCAGAAGACTTTATGAAAACCTTGAAGTCAGACTCTTTCATAACATACAACACACAGCATGACTTAACCGTGGACACACACACACACACACACACACACACACACACACACACACACACACACACACACACACACACTTCAATCAACAGAGAAAGTAGAGCAGCATCTTAAAAGGCTCTTTGCCTAAAAGCGTAGTGTCAGTGAGACCTAAGTCTGTAGCTCTAAAACCCTCTGTCTGAGCACCACACAGCTGAGACACCAAGCTTAACATAAAACATGTCCGTGCACTCTTATGAGAGCGCTATAACAACCCATAAAAGTCTCCACTTGATTTACATTCTGCGTTCTACCTTTTTAACGCTGTATATTTTTTTATAACTAATGTCCTCCCTGATATCCTTCACAGTGTGACTGATGGAGAAAAAACGAATAAGTGCACATTAGGTTTTGATGAGATGGAACTTAAATTTATTAATCCCTGAGCTTTCATCAGGGTCTTGGGAGGGGGTGCAATGAGATACAGCATTCATACTCAGTTTAATGTTACACTGTTAAGACTAAACAAAATAAATATGCGTTTCTGTGTGTGTTTTAATGTGAAGTGTTTGGCTACAGTTCCTCCAGGTTATGAAGATAAAGCCATGGAGGGTAATTGCTTTGTTCTGTTGATTAATGATGATGAATACACATGAGTGCTCTGTGCGTGTGTTTGTGGGGGTAAGAGTCAAGTGTTTAAGGCTCGTTGCTGCTACAAATGAGTCTCGTTGCGATTTGCACTGTGCTAGTAGGCGTCAACATTTGAACTGCTCACTCACGGAAAATCTAACTAATTTCTAACCTGAGTTATTATTCTGTGTAGTGCTGCGTGCACCTATGTGAGCTTATTTGTGGATGTGTTTCAAACCTGTTGCGGTGAGCAGTAATGAGCAGTCGTGTCCGTTCAGGTACTCCATGGCTGTGATGCGAGTGTAACGAGGGTTCCCGTTGTAGAAGTAGTCCAGCCTCTCGCCTTTCTCCCAGTCCCAAAAACTACAGCAAACACACACAAACATACACTCATATACTCTAATTATTTAGCCTGTTCTACATTTTAAGGGGACAATGTGCAAAATATGGCGAAAAACAAAAGAAATGCTGACTGATTTTGGAAAAAAAAAAGTCTCCATCCCAGACTATCATAGCAGACAATACAGTTGAGATTTTCAGCATCTATAAATACAGTTATTGACAATAAACTGCACAGGGACAATAACACAAACGCCATCCACTTTAAATATCTCTGCCACACAATACACAAACGTCTTTGACAAAATGTCATAATTGTTACTTCACATTTTGTCTGTAATGTTAGTCAGTCTTTACATGTTTTAAATTAAAATTTTGGTCATAAATTACACATTGCACCTTTAAAACCCAACACGTATGAAATCATTTGCTTAACGTTCTTAAGGCTGATTTTGTTTTCCAGACTAAGTGTGTGGACTGTGTCTCTGACCAGATGCTGTCCTTGTCGGCCACAGCGATGCAGGTGTTGAAGGGGTGGAACTTCACGACAGACGGTACTCCAGGGTTTCGGTTGATGAATATTTGATCATCCAGACGGGAGACACCTGTAACAGAGGGAAACAAGCCAGAATGGGAACAAGTGTAGAAAGGAGGAGAATTTCTTGAAATTGGTAAATCACAGGTGTGATTCCTGCTGGTGTGCCCTGTCCTGCCACCCTGAACCTGTGAATTATCAACCTTCTACAGCAAAAGGAGCTGGCAAAAATTTAACAACCTTTTTGAGTTCTGTGCTACTTCCAGGACCTCATAACCTCAACACTGAAAAGCTCTCACCATCTCCTCTCACCTCTTCTTCTCAAGCAGCTGGGTATTGTAGATTTTAGCCAATGGACTGGACCTATTTCAGATGATAGACTAATAGATTATCTGAGCTGTTGAGTACTTCAGGCAGTAGACAGGTGTACGTGGGATAAATTATAGTTTCCTCACTGATGGTAATGAATGAGCATGTCATCCAGTACAGTCGTGTTACTCACTGATGTGTGTTTGTGGACACTAATGGAGCTGGATGACGCAGAGGTATAAAACAGATTTAAGCTGTGGTTACACAGACAATAGATGTGATGCACGGCTGATTTACTGTTAATGTTTGTCTTTTCACAGGGTTTGATAACAATCTAGAGTGCTCTGCTGAAATAAATGAACTGCATTCATAATCTCTACAGGACATTTACACAAAATTGACTGTCTGAATTCTGAGTGTGTACATTTATTCACTCTACATATGTACACTGTATGTACATCAATCTGCTTTTTTGTGTTTATGTGCTTTTGTACATTTTTTTTTAACGTTTTCTTTACATACCATCAATCTGCCAGGGACTACAGATGAAAATAAGCCTGTATGGCTAAATCTGGCAGATTTACATGACATAAGCGAGCATGTTAATTAATGTGCATTGTGCCTTCTTAAATAAAATAAACTTAACACATACAGTGTGTCAAGAACTGCTAAAAATACCCACTGAATTTTATGGATGCAAAAAATTACTGTTAAGTAACTCTATACCTCTCAATAGCCATATTTCCCCGTATTTGTTGAGAGAATCTGAATCTTGATATGTTGCAAAAAAGAAAATGTGAATTAAGTATGTTTTCATTAGTTGGTCTAGAATGAATAAACTAGCCTATGCAAAGTGTAGTTTTGTCAAAAGTTGGCTGTATGGGCTATGTAACTAAACAGAGTAGAAGAAGCAGAAGTCGCTAGCTGGAAACAAAACCAGTTATTTGCCAACTGCCAATAAACCTCAAAAAAGAAAAAGAAAAGAAACACAGTCTCCTTGAAATCTACGAAATGGAGAGAGGTCTTCAGGTTTTCTTTTCAGTTGGGCAAGATGTATTTATTCTTTCTTGTCAGAGAAAAAATATGCAATATGTCACAACTGTGCATCCAATTCATCCAAAAATTAGTACTGCAGTCCAAATAGCGAGTTGGAACCAAATACAGTAAATCAATAAGTTCAAATCCTATTTAATAAACCATCTATGAATAAAATTATCAAAACTTTTCTGAGAATCGTTTCAAAATCTGCCATTTCCATCAACCTTTTCAAATGTGATACTTCAAATGCTCATAAAACTATGCTGATTGAAAAATGACTGGTGATGAGGCAAAATGATGATGATTAGTAAGACTCTGAAACCTCAATTTACGTCCATCTATTGAGTTAACTACTGAGTGTCTAAAAATGTAAGGAATAGTGAATGAGCAGATGAGGAAGTAATTTCAGATCCATGAAATATAAATTTATGCAAATGTGTGCGTACTTCAGACACATAAAAAAAAATCATGAATATAATACTCAATATCTCATAAATACACAGGCAGCAAAAAGGCAAATTGTACCTTAAAGTGCTGGAACTGAGGATGGCTAATTTAAGGACGCTCTGAGTATTTGTTGTTACAAAATGTGCTTTCTAAATTCAGATGAAACTTTGATAATGCCAGTGGGGAAACTGAGAATTTGTAGCTGTAAATAGGACAGGATGGAACAGAGAAAAAACAGAGGAGAGATAAATAAATAGCAACTAGGCCTTTATAACAGAATTTAAAAACCAGAATGTACTGGAATAAATGACTAAGTATGGGAGCAAGAACGAACTATGGCATTGCTGGGGTACAGAACGAGCAGGAGTTGAGGCAAAGCATGAAAAACAAACACAACATATGGCTGTCTATGGTAGGAGAAAAAAGTCTAGTTGTGTGCCCCTTTGGCAGATTTCAGTGGAGAATAACTCAGTGCCAGCAGTGCTGATACAACTGATAACTCCACTGCCTCACCATATGTTGTCATGGCAACAGCACATATCGGTTCACCAGCCTGTCCTTGGCTACCTGAATGCACTCTTGAGACCCACCATAATGAGATGAAGAAGAATGAGGAAAAAAATCCATCATGAATTCATCAGAGATGCAGCTGTGTTGGAAGAAATGTTGTTGGAGGGAAAAATAGATACGAGAAGCTGAGGACTTTGGTTAAAGGCTGAGCGGGATCATCATCATCGATTTGCTGTTGTTTGCGCTGTCTGACGGCACATTCGATGTGGAACTACTGTAAAATCTGAAACTACCCCGAGGACTTCAGCACTGCATGGTGATGGGTGTAAATTTTGCATCAACAAGAAAAGAAAATCAAATCTGGTTTACAGGCCAAAATATTCCTCTAGCACTTTTTTCTTCTCTTGTTTCAAGCTTTCCTGCCTCCATCTCACCTCCTCCGTCCTCAGTCTTCCCTCCCTCCTCCTCCTCCTCTCGTCTCGTTTCACTCTGGAGGGAACAGACTGAATGAGGGCAACCCTACTACCTCTCTCTCTTTCAAAAAACTGTGAGTATAGAGGGGAATTCAATGATTTAAGCAGTAAGAAAAAAAAGAGGGAAAGACGTGCGTGAGCCAAGGCTCTGACGCCAATCGCCTCGTGACTCGTGTGTGTGTATGTGTGAAGTGGTACCAGTGACGTTGAGGTGTTAGCTATTCTGTTTGAGAAAGCTCTGACTTCACTTGGGGAGTCTGAGTGTATGCTGGCACCCCAGGCTCTTTAATGTGTGTGTGTGTGTGTGTGTCTGTGTGTGTGAGGAGGGGAGTCCTGTGACTCATAAAAGGTGTTGTTTCTGACTATGGATAGATTTCAAATCGATACTTTTTCATCACTGCAAATCATCTGTTCATTCACTCACTTGTCAGAAACAAAGCTGCACCATCGTGTGGGACTCGGTCTGTCCTCTTTTGGACAGGCTGGATTTCTGCCCTCAACAAGGCTCTGAAAGCGTTCAATTAAACACGATTCTGGCAAAAGCTCTGTGATCTTAGCACTGTATTTGACACTGCAGAGCACAGATCTACTAATCACAAAGGACTGTTCTAAAATGGGAAGAATCATATCATCTAAAACCCTACTCACATGGGTCTAGTATTACCAGGGGACCTTATGTGATTTAGAAAATACCCCGCCATGTCTGTGTTTGGTGCAGCACATTTGCATGTTATATGCACAGTCTGTATTTTGCTCAAATTCAGAGACACTGCAATACTTACACTATGCTACCTTCACTGCTTTGTATGTATATTTATCTTTTTCAGTATTGTATATTTTATTTTAAAAAATGCTTATCTTATTTTATCATTGTATATTTTTATCTTTATCTTTTTTTTAATTATTATTGTTCCGTGTTTTATTGCTTACATGTTATTCTATTACTGTTATTTTTTTTATGTTGGAGCACTCTGGCCAAAGTTTTTCACATGATTGTACAACTGGTGTGACAATAAACATCTTGAATCTTGAATTATTCCCTGGATATGTCACGGCTCTGCGAATCATCAACATGACAATAACATTATGTTCCGTCTTCTGCTTAGAAGTGATGAACTTAGAGCTCACAGCAACTAAATACAACATAGGCTCTGTTTTTTGTTTGAAATATATATTGACAAAGTATTGTAAGTACATTTGCAATTCATCATTAGAGTTATTAACCTGGCTGGTTTACTATATTATGTGGACGTGCTGTCGCTCTAATCATTGGCCAGCAACAATCTGGCTGTTAAATAAAGTGATGCTCAATAGTCTATATAAAAAAAGAGCAACAAAATAGTCAAATATTTGTATTGAACAGCCAAATCCCATCTGACTGACAAAATTCGGAGTACGCTACTGCCCTAGAAATCAGTTGCCTGCTGAGTATGGTGACACTACAAAATGTTTCATAAACCAAAACGATGAGATAAAACAGGCAGATTAATGGAGCTTTAAATGTTCAGTGTGTAAAACCATTTTAACATATAGTTTTCATCTTTTTTGAGAATAGAACTGATATATTACATGTTCCGTATTTCTGTGTACTTTTTCAGCCTTCATTTTATTTTCTAATGCATGCCTGACTTTATGATCTGTTATTTTTGATGCTCTGTGCATTTGTTAATCAGTTTGATTTGCACATCAAAATGTGCTCTATAAATATTTTTCTCTCGACTTTTTTTTTATTAGATAAGATTTGAGACCAGTCATATCATGTAATGCCAAAGTTATTAAAACCTGGGATGGCCTTTTGATAATTAATTTAATTTCCAATAAATGAAATGCAAATTAATTCTAATTCTGCCTTTTAAGTGCAGCCCAGGGTTCCTTCTACCTGTAAATAAATTAGACGACTCTTCCTTCCAGACAGAACTGTTAATTATGAACGGCTTTGTGTTCTTAATAATTCCAGTTTTGGTCTATATTGTCTATCGGCAGCTTTACTAACATAACTGATGGGAATACACCTGTGTGTGTTTGTGTGTGCCACTAACCTCTTTGTGTGATGCCTCGGCTCTGCCTTCTCACACGAGTGTTTCTAAGGAACCTCCACTGCCTCTCCATCCTCACTTGACTCTCCAGGTCATGCTCCTCTGGGATCTGAAAGAGGGAATTAAATAAAGGGACAGAGATTTGCCTGATTATTCCACGTGAAGTATTTGTAGAAAACAGCATATGGTTTAAATATATTGCACCCACAGTGAAAATACAGAAAATACAGTGGAAGATAAAGATAGATAAAAATAAAGACCTCAGACATCAATTGTTTCGGTTTCTGGAGGCATTTGTTGCAGTATTTCATCGAGATATATTATATCTTGATGAAACACTGCAACAAATCAGCTCCAAACATGTTTAACCTTGATAAAAAATGAAAACAAAACTTGAAGATTCTCTGTATGCAGTGAACATATACTAATACAGGGGTAACTGACCACATGCTTGTAACAGGAAACCTAGTCACACATGAGAACAAGCCACAGAAACTGTTCACGTTGCCAACATGGCTGATGCCCAGATCCTCTCGATGGTGCTCCTCTCCTCATTCTTCTGTCATTCAATCCCTCTTCCCCCTCATATGACTCTCAACCCTCTCTCTCTCTCAATCTCTCCCTGTTCCCTGGAGCCAGAGCTCTTCTCTGGATAATTAGTGCTCATTGTGGGGGGTCTCTAAAGAATCCTCTCAAAAGTTTAGTGAATTTCTGTCTGAATGTCTTGTAGTGAGGCGTAAGAACAGTGTGAGATAAGGAATAAAGCAGAAATTAATGTTTTCATTTCTGTGGGATATGAGTAAAATTAAAATAAAAAAAACAAACCCTGACATCAAACATGAGAGCCGATCCATGATACATGTATGTGAGGGTAATATTTAATGGTGCACACATTTAAGAACTGTCTCTCAGGGTTTGATTTGACTCAGAAATACCGGCTGGTGAAATTTCTGTGATGTTTACATTCAGCGTTTCTCTCCACAACACACTGTTTATTCTTGAAACCTAAAAAATTTATTTAATGTCTTTTCAACCTCATAAAATATTTGCAAAGTCGATTGTGATTATTTTGAAACCTGCATCCATGTTTACATCAGCTAGCAGTCGTCCCTGCTTTATTCTGATGAATTGCTGTTTCTTGACACCCCAAAGCCACCAATTGTTGATAAGTGGAACAGTGTGAAACCAAAATACTAAGAAAATGGGGATTTACTACTTTTAAAGGAATAGTTCTATATTTTGTTTATCTTTTTTTATTTATATTGACAAACAACAATAATCAATATCTGTCTACTCAAACTTCTGTGCAGTGTCTTACTGCTAACAAAGCTGGGACAATATGCTTATCTTCAGATTCGATACTACTATAGGTGCTGATTAAATATGTATTTTGCGATTCTACAAGTGTTGTGATGTGATATTTGTTGGCATTTACGATCAATCACAACGTCACTGTGCCCGGCTAGTACATAAAACCATAATTTTTGCTTTACTTCTGCTTGTGTATGGATCAAGCAAATGCAACACAGGATGTAAATCAGAGAACTTTAGAGGTGTTGTGGGTCTTTGTTTACACTTTGGACAAAGCTATGTTATAGTAGCTCTTTCACTCTGATTCTTGTCTTTATGCTAAGCTAGGCAAACTATGACCTGACACCAGGTCAATACTAAAAACACGGACACAAGACTGATATGTATCTTCCATTTCAGTTATAGCTGGGACCAATTAGATCCAGTTTCACTCGTCGAATATCGAACTTAGGTCACAGATCCATGTACGAATCAGGATTCCATAGTTTGATGTTTTATTAATTCTAAATATTTAATTATAAATCAACATGTCTTCATTTTGAAGATATTTTAGTCTTGAAACACAAAAAGGAAAGACAGCAACTTGTAATGTGTGTAAAGCCAACATTCAGATGGGTAGAAGTTGCGCTGAAGACTACCACTTTAGTTAAGTGTATCAGTATCGGCAGACATCCAAATTCAGGTATTGGAATTGGATTAGAGCTGAAAAAAGTGGATTGGTGCATCTCTGATTTTATTTGCTGAAAGAATGCAAATGAGTGTAAAACTCAAATGTTAAACCATTATTTAAGGCTCAGGCCTTGGCTGTCAGGTCACAATACGTTCTTAGACGGCACCATTGTGCTCACTGACAATATAAAAGTTTTCCACTTTTCTCATCACATTACAGGCCGAGATTACTTTGCCAGCTACAATGTTAAGTGAAGCTCATGCGGTTACTCAGATAATGAGTCAAGGTGTCAATTTCATTTTGTGCAATCACATCTGATCACATCTGCTGAGCAGAGGGACAATATGAAAAGTTAAGCTTTATTAAATCTTATGTAACAAAATGGCCCCCACAGATTTTGTGCCGGCTTCATTTTAAGAGAACAGAGTGACTCCCCCTTTTAACATGACATTAAATATGCAGAATGTATTATAAAGCTGATTTATGTCATTTGTCAGTTTAAAGTATTAAAATCATAGATTAAAAACTTTGCTATTATTATGCACATTTGATAGATGAAAAACATAAACCACAGAGGGTAAACAACAGAGAAAAAGTGTAACAGTGTGTGTTCCTAAATGCTGGTTGCTGATGTGTGCTTATTAAGCACATTTTTACAGCGAGGCCTCCCACGCCCATTGAATGCCAAATAGCCTGACACACACACAGCTGGAGTGCCATGTAATTATACTACTACTGTGTGTAATCGATATTCCTGTAATGTGTTCACTCGGCGCATATTGCTTTAATAGAAACACAATGCAGATTTTAACAGTTGAAAACCTCTGAGTGAAGCTTGTGAATAACTATATTTGTGTATTAGATGTTTTGCGTCTGTACAGAGTGTGTTTGTGTAACTGTGCACTCAGGTTTGATCTGTATATCACATACAGTGTCTCTCGGGCTTTATGGTTCCTGACCGAACCTGAGGGGAGGCAGATTTAGCAGCATTCCCATAGCTGAGACAGAGACAAAGTGTGTGCGCGTGTTTGCCAAGGTAAAAGCCAGCTGATGCTGTGGTTCCCAGGGTTGTGGTCCTGCACTGTGTCAGCTGCTAATAAAACGTATAATGAGACCCTGAGGTAAAAAATTATGTGTGCGTGTGAGAAAGAGGGAGACAGGGCTCTACACATTGTGGATCTACAGTAAAATCTGGAGTACGGTACACTGCTGAGAGCATGTGGACACCCAAACATTATGTAACTGTTGTTCCTAAACAATGGGTGTTACTATGTGGGTGTAACAGCCTACACTCTTCTGACAATGCCACCACAAGATTTGTGACTCTGAAGTTGCTCTATGCAGTCAAAATAGCATTAGTGAGGTTTGGCACTGAACTTGTGTGCAGCTGACATCCAAGATGTGTGATGGGGTCGACATCAGGACTGGGTTACTATGACTGCGTGTCGAGTCATTTCTAAGTTCTTAGTAACTACTAGTTTCAAACTAGTGAGTTACCAAATCAGGTAACTTAAGACTTAATAAACGCCTGTGCCAGTACAGACTTAAGTTTGTTTTTGTTTAATTTCTGTACATATGCATGCATCCAGAAACCTGTGTATTTATATGTGTAGTTTACAATGGGAGGAAAATATCAGATTATGCAATAAAAAACAAGGCTAATATTAAACAGCAGGTGCATCTGTCTCCAGGGCTCAGTGGAAGGACAGTCAAGTTCTTCCACACCAAACTCTGAAAACTTCTTTGGACAGAAGCATGCAGTCATTATGTCAAAACAGGGCAATCCTGAAACCCGTGTCCCAAAGTTTGATGCATATCATTGTCTAAAATATCATTGTGTGCTGTGGCATTAATTGGTAGTAACCACAGAGCCTAGACCAAACTACAACCCTGATTCCCAAAAAGTCTGAATGCTGTGTAAAACATAAATAAAGACAGAATGCAATGATTTGCAAATCCTTTTCAACCTATATTCATTTGAATATAGTACAAAGACAATATAGTTAATCTTCAAACCTTATTTTGTAAAAAATATATTTTCACACATTCTGAATTTGATGCCTGCAACACATTGTGTTGCAAAAACACCTCAAAAACACCTGTTTGGATCATTCCACAGATAAACATGCTAAATGGTAACAGGTCGGAATATTGTGATCGGGTATTAAAGGGGCATCCTGGAAAGGCTCAGTTGTTCATAATCAAGTTCAAAACCTAGCATTTGTGATGGTATGAGGGTGTGTTAGTGTCCATGGCATGGTTAACAGTCACATCTGTGAAGGCTTCATTAACGGTGAAAGGTACATACAGGCTTTGGGGCAACATATGCTGCCATCCAGACTGTCCCTGCTTATTTCAGCAAGATGATGGCAAGACACATTCTGCATATTACAACAGTGCAGCCTCACAGTAAAAGAGTTCAGGTCCTAGACTGGTGTGCCTCAAGTCCAGACTTTTCTCTCAGTGAAAATGTGTGATGCATTATGAAGCACAGAAACCCTGGACTGATGAGCACCTGAAGTAAGAATAAGAAAGAATTTTGTTTTCCAAGTTTCAACAATTAGTGTCCTTAGTTCCCAAATGGTTACTGAGTGTTGTTAAAAGAAAAGGCGACTTTATAAAGTGATAAACATGACTTTGTCCCAACTTTTTTGAGTGTATTGCAGGCATTAAATTTAAAATGAGTTTATATTTACAGTAAACAATAAAGTTTATCAGTTTGAATATTAAATATCCTTTCTTTGTACTGTATTCAATTGTGCATAGATTGAAAAGGATTTTTTGGAGCTGAGTGAGTATGAAAAACTGCTCCACACCAAATAGCTGTGGACATTTTTTTTTTTGTTAAGATGTCCACTCGTACTCATGTGAAGAGAGTCTTCAATGTCCTTCCTCCTCACAAACCCGTAAAAATGTAGGCCTGAATACACTCTTTCTGGAAGAGACATACATGCTGCTGACACGGTGATATGATAACCTGTGTGCAGACTTTGAGGCATATTCACACACACACCCACACACACACACACCCACACACACACAGAGCTTTGTAATGGAGCAGAGTTTTATGGCAGCACTCAGAATTTTGCCAACACAGCGTTCTGATTTGCGCTACGGCAAAACCCCTCTCTCCTTCTCTTCCTCCTCTTCTGCTCTTTCACCCACTCCCATCCAATCATCTCTCTGCTTTTCATCACCTTTTGTTGCCATTTCTGACTCTGTCTTCCTTTCATCCCGTTCATCCTGCTGCTGTGCTCTTTATACAGTTTTACTTCATTTTCATCACCTGTTTTTCTTCCTCTTTCTCCCCCAATCCCCCCCCTCCACCTCTGTCTGCTCCTCGGTGTCTTCGCTCCTTTTCCAAATATTTTATTTTCATCATTTCTTACTTATTCCATGTCTGTGCACTTTCTCTATCTCCTCACTCCTCTTTTTGCCTCAGATGTCTTTTTGTTGTAAATATTTTATTTGACTAAAATCTACTTTTTCTCTTCACTCTTTCTGTATCAGCCCACTTTTTCTCTAATGCACACAATGTCTAATACATTTCTGACTTATTTTTCTTTCTACACTCTCAAGAACTTTCTATTTTCTCCTCTATTTGACCGGCACACTTGGCTCATTTTTAAAAATAATTCCCTCCTTCTTTGTTAAACTTCGATAAAATGTGCTGACACCATTTGTTCTACCTCTTCTTTTCCAGGGAGGATGGGCTGTTTAGGGTTTAAAGAGACAGAAGATTAATTAAATATTACAAAATTCAGCACCAACTACAGTCCACGACATTCTTCGATTTCACTCGGGAGAACATTAACTTATGGAGCTCAGAGAGCTCAATTATTCAGGAAAGCCATGTTGTGTGAGCAGCAGGTATTTTCTAACTCTGTGACTTGTCCCCACCCTGCTGTTTTCCATAGGAGTTCATTATTAAAGTCAGATACATTCTATAACACACAGGTCATGTCCTCAGATGACTTGGTCACTCCAGAAGACACAACTGTAAAATACATGACAAACTTACAACATCTCTTCACATAAATATTTCAGTGAAAATGGAAAATTACCATATTACTGCTTCTTTGTCACTTAGCAACCACTTTAAGCTGCTTTTCAAGAACTAGATTGCTTGACATGCAAATGACATGTTGTTTTAAAAAGGCACTGGACACTAAGTAACTAAACTATGACTTAGTTATGACTTAGACTTAGTTACTAAATAAAACGACTGCAGTGTGATGAAACACATTGACATTGGTGTTAATATTGGCATTTCATATGAAATTTAGAAAAACCTGCATTTCATGGGTTGAAAATGGCAGACATTGCCCCCTTTTTAGCATTTTTCAAAATTACCAAACCATATTCAAAAATACATATTTTCTCCTCTGTAGTGTAGTGTGTTTATCCATCTAGATAGTTTGATGTGAGTTGTAGAGTTTAGGAGACATCGACCACAGAGATCTCTGCCTTCTCGACAGACACTTGCACTGTGGTGATCAAAGCACAAAAAAATTAAATTAAAAATTCAAAACCAGTGTCTCTTTCCAAAAATCATCACCTGGTTAGTTACCCTAGCACAACCTTCTAGCTTACTGATGACTTCAAATAAAACAGAGATGAGGATTGTCATTTGACTCACAGAAGGAGCAGTGAACACTGGTAAAAAAGGAATGATGGATAGAAAAGAGCAGAGAGATGGTCACACTACCTTCATGACAGGTTGAGCGAAATACTTGGCACTCCAATCACACAGGCCCGTCTGCAGGGCGGGACTGATGTAGTTCCTGTGACCACCTGGCTCGTCACCATCCTCAGCTGCCTGGACACACACAGAAATCGACTAGATTAGACAAAAAATAAAGACAAAAAATAAAGGAAAAACAAACCAGCCAATTTTAAGTTAAAAACTGCCGACTATTTATTTCACCCACACAGTAGGTTACACACAAAGACTCATGCAGCAGGGTGTTCCTCTACCTGCTCGGGTCCCTTGTCAAACATCTTGCGAGTGCGGGGAAACTGGTGGGAGTGGGGCGCCTGTCCTCCCAGCGTGGGGGTGTAGGGAGGCCGTGTGGCTGGCTGCTCTCTGGCAGGGGGTTTGGGCACCTCGTTGGTGAGACTGGAGCTGCTGGTACTGGGCATGGGAGGAGAGCCGCTGGAAGTACAGAGATATTAACATGAGGGACAAAAAACTAAGATGTATCAGCTTTGCCTTTTCATTCCTTTAGACCCCATTTCCACCTGCTTTTAAAATGTGATTGAGATCTGGATGCGTTATGCATCGTAATCAGAATGTGATCCGATCTGGTGGAGACATCTGGAGGTATTCTGGCTTGATTTTGTTTTTGGATCTTAGGCAGGTGTAAACACAGTCCATACAACCTGCTGGCATCCGTACCAAACATAACACCGATGCAGACAGTTGTTTTTAGTTAAAATAAAATGTAGGTTGTCAAATTTAGAAGCAGGCAAGAAGGCTGAAAGAGAAGTGTCTCTAATTACTCATCTGCTGTTAATAAAGCATAATTAATCCTGTCACAGAGTAGCTTAACTGCTGGTACTGCAACACACCAGCACAAACTAAGGACACATAATTCAATATATATCATTTGCCAAATTTACAAGCAGGGACAATTAATTAAGAATGTGACATAGACGGTGTTTCAGAAAGTTTCCCCTAACTTAACAACTCACAAAACTGAGTGCTGATTTCCTACCGCCTCAAATTACTAAGAGACAGGTTTTACTCTGGAGGAGAGAAATCTGATCTCAGTGAAGATAACGAGAGCACATTAAAAATACCAGGTGTGTGTATTTTTATATTTAGAATTTAGAGTGATAATTTTGTCCCTTTTCTCTCACTCTTTTTTTTTGTATATTCTTATTCAGACACAATCCACATTTCAGAATATTTTCTGAAATGTATTCTTACTCTCACTTAGCTGCCAGCCTTGAGCTACCTAGCAACATTTGTCAGAACCCTGGCATTTTAAGAGGTTTATCCAGCAAACAATTGTTTTTCTAAGAATTTAACATTCTTCAGCTGAAGCTTCCTCACACTGCCCCGCTCACTAAGTGAAACTGTGTCTCTGTCCTGGTATAAGGAGGGCTCAGGGAGTAGTACTGTGTGCTTGTCACACATGCTTCAGGGCTCAACTGTAATGAGTTTTCTATTTATATATTGTATATTTGGATGTTCACATGTGTGTGAGAGAGCTTCCCTTACCCAGCCTGGTGGATGTGCGTGCCCTTGCTAGTGGGGCTGGCCGGGGCTGACTGGGTGAGGGATCCAGAGTCCAGAATCCTCTGAGGCCGAGCGTTCATCGTTGCCTGTCGACAGAGAAACTGAGGGTTAATGCTCTGTCTGATGTCCTGTACATCTCTGGCAATGTAGATGCTGTATTTATAAAATAGGTGTGTTTTTTCATTAATATCTTGATGAGTTTTTATCACACAGTACAAGCATGATAAAATATTGACAGAGACTTTCAAATTTACCCTTTCCAACGAGTCCACTCAAATAATAAGAGCTTTTTAAAAATATGTGAATTAGATAAAACATAAATGTTTTAACATTGTTCAGTTTAGAAGCTAGATCTCTGCAGCCCTCATTCACACTCATTCACACAATGACATGAATAACTTTATAACCACTTATTTGTCCATTTGAATGAGCTGAATGGGTCATTTAGCCATCTTTACATAGAGAGGTCCCTGTGCAACCACTTTGAACGACCGAAACAACTCGTCACAATTTCTTAGTATTTCTTAGTATGTGCTTTTCAGTTATTTGCGCACATGTTCAGAACTACTGTTCACACTGTCTATGTTTCTGTTGATTTAAGAGAAAAATGACAAACCTGGCATACATATTGCTTTTATATTATCATATTATTCCCCACATATGAAACACTTTGGAATTACTGTGTTTGATGTTGCTGAAGTTAGAGGTTACAAGGGAGGAGGGGACAAGAACACACACCTAAAAAAGATCAGGATTAGAAGAAATACCTCAAATCTGGATGCTCTTCCTAACAACGTGCGAAAAGTGCAATGCTTCACAAAGTTTTCTCAAATTTCAAGAAGTTTATCTCATTAAGCGGAGCAGGTAATATAACCTCTTCATTGTGAGTTGTCTAATGGCTGCTCACAAGGGAGGGGTAAACTTAATAAAGACAATAGAGGCAAAACATCACTGATGAATAGCAGAGTTGTTGTTTACTCAGGCCGGGTGGAGAGAAAACTCTGCGCAGTGTAAATCTAGTTAACACAGGCAAACACATTTTACTACCTGGGATTGTCTTAGATTTGATTTCTATGCTAATTACAAAATTGCAGCAAGTAGTTTTTTTTTTTGTGTGTGTGTGTCTAAATGCCTAAGAGAAAAGTTTTAAACGCAAAGTTTACACACATGCAATGTGCATTTGTGATGGGGAACAAACATCAGTTACCAGGGTTAGCTGTTAGCGCTTCATTAAGAGGCAATTGGAAATGAAAATAAATAGCAGTAAAAGCAGCTGAACTGGTTATTATGGAAATAGCTCAGTCACTAATCTAAGTACCTTTTCTACTCAAGCGCAACAGGATCAATATGATGAGAGGTAGGACATAGAAAAGACAATCAGCCACAAACTTTAAGATATGTTGATTTTTGACAAATTGGAAGGCAACTGTACATAAAGTCGATGGGCGGTAGCTTGTGTGTGTGTGAAGGCAGCAGTGCACGGCAGAAAGCATGTAGAGACATTCATAATGGCAAAACTGTGCTCGACACTGCAGCATTAATCCGTCTGGAGCTCATTTGAGAGTAAGAAGGAGGTTGCAGCAAAGTGCAGCGGTACACCAGTAAAAGCCCAAACAAAAGGATCTTTAGAAAAAAAAAAAAACGAGGCAGCAGGATAGATGAGTGCTTATCAAGCCTGTCCTGCACTAACAGGTCACAGGCTTTATTCCCTCAACAGTCAGTGTGTGTCCATTAACAACATTGTATTTTGTACAAGTGTTGCAAGTCATGAACAAATTTGTATTTCTACCCTTAAAGGTGGAATATGCAGGATTTAGTAGTTGTTACTTGTAAACACACCATTCAAAGTTGGCTCCTCCTCCCTGGCTCAACAAATGAAAAAGAGAGACGGTACCATGGCTTGGTTGAGTGAGACAGGTGAATGAAATGAGGGAGCAAGATCACAGCAGTGAACCAGAGAAATAAAATTTGATTTTCTAATTGTTTAAAGGGGGCCCGTTGTGCTTTTCCATATTTTCTGTTATATACAGTATATGATGTTGCAATATTGGATGTTCATATAAAACAAGGTCAAAGTGTCAATAATGAGGTAAATGTGTGTAAAGTAATCCCTGTGGGGAAAGCCACAGACTGTTCTAAATGCAACAAGTTCACAATTTTTTTCTGCTACTTTTATACTTTTTTTTTTTATAGCTGACGCTGGCATGTCATGTATTTTATGTACGAGCATAACCCTGAGCAGCGTGCACTGCTGTTCAGGTTACGCTCGTGTTCAGTATGTCTCAGAGAAAGGGTGTTTTCAGTTGTGCCTGAGAATCATATTTTCTGGTTTTCCCTCTGATATCCTGCTGCTGCTCAACTCTCAGTGATTTACAGTTTCTGAGGGAAAGGTATCTTCCCTTTTTGCTAATGTAGCTAACTGCTACAGCTTATTAGCCTGCACTCATCAGCTCCAAGTCTGAGAAGTCAGCTGTGTATGAACTAAGCTAACTGGCAGTTAGTGGCTAAGTGGCTCACTGCTAACAACAAACAACTTTGTCCATCAGCAAACTCTCTAAGTCACTGACAGTTAAGGCAGGCAAACAAGAGGATTAAGAATATTTCATTCATAAAACATGACCCCATTTCACAAAAATTAGCAAAAAATGTTATAAAGGTGTGTGCTTGTGTGACAGTAACAAGTCCCCAGAAAAAACAAACACCTCTATCATTTTTAAAACCCAATTCTTCATTTGTGGTCTGATAACCAGCAAACTAATCAAATTCAGTGTTCCATATCGCCATTTTCCACGTTCAGACGGTCTGTCAAAGCACAGGGTGCTTGTGATCTTACATAGCCAGACTCATCTGAGTTATGTAGCCAACTAGCTAACAACAAGTAAAACCAACAGAGCAGCTGGAGGATGCCACAGAGAAGATAAAAAAATATAGCAAATAGAGGACAGAGACAGCAATGTAACTGCTGGTTGCTATGACCTCACATCATGTGTGCTATTATTAACTGGGGGCTACACACCACTGACTAAAGACACCCAGAAATATTCTCAATGCAGCACAATAATGAGAAAATAAGTAAATAGAGGCATTGGGCTGCGTCTACAGGTACCATCAAAGACTTCTAGTGGGTCATAAGTGATGACTGATGAGATTATTTTTATATGCGTCCATACATCTATAGGTTATGTAGGTATAGAAAAATTCTGCATAGTATGCCTTTAAGGAAAGAGAACATACTAGATACTTTTTACCAGATGCTGCTATACACATGAAATTGCAAGCTCATCAGTTAAAACAACTCAATTGCGCAACATGTTTATGGATTATGCATAAACATTTGCTGATCATCAACACGTGGTAAACAAACATCATGTTAACGCAGGAGGCCACACGCCTTATCTGCTGACAAGCTTTCCAGAAAATGAGATATGCAAAACTCCCGCATTAGCAGGAAACAGGGGTAATCGGTTCTACCAGCTGCTCCACTCAACGCTAGGAAAGAGCTTGCTCTCCCATTTCAACCTGCTTCCCCTCACTTCCATCCTTAATTGGCTGGAAAGTGAGTTAAATGAGCAAACAAGGTAGTGCATGTACGAAGACCAAAGATACAGGCGTCAAAGCTGATGATGGTTCCAAAAAAAAGTCTCTGAATGCTCCTGTTTAATTATTGAAGGTGCTTCTGAGATGTTCAGTCAGAAAGTGCCAAACACTGCCTTGATTTATAATGATGGCATGGAGGTGGTGGGGGGGGGGGGGGGGGGGGGGGGGGGGCATTTGTCAAGGCGGAGGTGGTGGACTGATAGAGGGGAGATGTGGTTGATTAAGATGAGAGTCATGGGGTAAATTTGTGAGAAGAGATATCTGCAGCGTCAGGTGAGGGGAATAAGAAGTTATGATCTCCTGTCATGGCTATGACCACTCATTTCATTCCCAATTAAGTGATGGGAATATGTTTGCCTTCCAACATATAAGGACTTTGTGTGGTAATGTGTTTTTTAATTTCACCTCTTTGCCAAGTGAAAAAAACCAGATTTTAATTAAAAATACATGATAAGCAGATATAGTGAAAAGGCTGGACACACCACAAGAACAGGATGAAAAAACAAACAAACAAAAAAATTCATGACTTGCACCCCAGCGTCATGCAGGAAGAGGGGGCTATTAAAAAAACATTTAATGCTTTCATCATCTGAGAAGCAAATAAATTTTAATTAGTTGCCGACCTTGTTCACTTTGTTACAAATCAATAACATTTGACATTTAAAATCCTAATTAAAGAGCTGGATTCCCAGTTAGGCTAATGTTAACACTTGTGAACTTGGGATGAGTGTTCTCTGATTAAGCTGTCTCTGATGGGCTCTCTGCATGAAAAAAATTACTGTGGGCTCCATCTATGATAACTCATTAACTTCAGAAAATAAGGTATTTAAAGGTGTTTAGGTTGCCATTTGTTTTTAAATGTCACACTGTTCTACGTGCTTCAGTCCCTCATCACTGTCACATCGAGTTAAGACAAGTTCAAGTCAAGTTTCAAGTCGATCGAGATCATTTCAAGTCAATTCTCAACTTAGTTGGTGTGCATTAAAGTCAAGTCAATCAAAGTCAGTACAAGTCTGAATTTTATTGACGTAAATTCAGGTTGAGTCTCAACTCAATCAAAAAAAAAGTCCAAGTCAAATCGATCATGTACAGTTTGAGTCAAATGTCAAGTAAACCAGAACAAGTCAGAGTCAAGTCTCAAGGCTTTAGTAGGAAAAGTAGAAAGTTTTACTTAGTACTAAGTTTGCTTCACTGTTCTTGTGGCACAGAGCAAAGGGGAGCAGGGCTAAGGAAGGGACAGTCGAAATGATCCCAATTCAAGTATCAATTCAATGAAAACTAGTCAAGTTTAAAGTTAAATGAAAAGTCAAGAAGTGAGTCAGTCAAGATAATGTCAAGTCAAGTCTCAACTTAATGTAAATCAAACTCAATCAATCAAAATCAGTACAAGTCAACTCTGAATTGCACTGAAACAAATTAAAGCGAAGTCTCAGGTCAATCAAGACAAGTCCAAGTCAACTCAGTCGAACACAGTTTGCAAAGTGTTTCAGATCTATGAATTCTGATTATTAAAATGATACAGCATTTGAATATTTTGCTTTAAAAGCTGTTAACAGTTTTATGCAGC
>JAJHUR010089882.1:0-25907 GCA_027495735.1 Lutjanus campechanus | reverse complement strand
CCCGGTCGCGGTGGACTTTTGCAAATCGCTGTAGGGGCAGTAGGAGGGACCAATGGAGCTGCTTATTCCCACATTTTACAAGTCTCACATTTTACTCTGTGGCCATATGGACAGTTTTATGAAATAACACAATAAGTTAGTTTTGTTCAAGTTACCAACTGAAGCTTTAAGATGAGGGAACCAAGAGTGCAAAAATGCTTAACTTATGTCCGGTTTTTAGAACTCATTTCTGCAGCACTTGATATATACACTCAGTTGCCAGTTTATTAGGTACAAACAGCTAAAACAATTGCAACAGTCCTTCAATAAATCCTCCCTTCATGAACGTTAGGCTATAATCTTCAGTTTTTGTTGAAACCATTTTACAGAGGTGTTGATTCAACTGTTTGGCTGTTTTCAGGGCTGCAATTATTGGTGCTGTGTGATATTGAAGTGTTTCAACATTTTGTCCACCACATTTACAATAAATAAGTGAGGGCAGATTGTTAGGTGTGTCTGTTTTAGAAAATCCTAGAACTGGGATTAATTAAGGTTTATGTTTTTGGTTGTTTTTTTTTTTTTGTGTATTTAGGTATGATCATTCTGTGTGAATATATGTAATTTTTTTTTGCTTTTTCTGCCTGTATGACTTTTTTCTTTTATTACTTCTTTATTTGTTTCATTTTTTTTCTTCTTATCTTTCCATATTACCTTTCTGTGTGAGACCTGTGCTATAAAAAGAGAGTTAAGGTTCTGAATCTATATATTTAGTCTCAAAATCATAGTAAGTAATTATATGACTGCATTTTGATTTTCTTCCATGTATAACTGGGGGAGACTCATAATAAGCTTTGTAGGCTTCTTAGCCCTTATTATTTATATAGTTTTGTTTAGGTTTTTTAATGTGCTAAATCAAATCAAAACCAAACAGAAATATTTTGTTTCGCAGTCTCTTTAATATTGTTTAAAGTTTTATATGACTTGGACATGTCTTTGACAGCCTCTCTGATGGTTTCTTTTTTAAATTCCTTTTAATCTAAATTAATCCATTTTTTACAGCACACTGCCTCAGTGTTGATCTGTTGTGCTAAATGAAAAGCTTGCCGAATTACATGTGGAAGCATTAGTCAGACCCGAACACAAGTGTTAAAGGCTGCAGAGGCAAATAAATAAAAAACTACACGTGTACGACTCCCATGATAACATGATTACAGCAGTATCGCTAAAATAATTATTCTGTGTTCAGTTTAAAAGGTCTTTTCCATCTTCTGTCACAGATGGCGACTGCATCAATGTCACACCTCAGCGCGTGTGTGTGTGCGTTTCCCCCTAACTACGTTACATAATGTGATTGTGTAATTGAATTAGATGGAAGCAGGTTAAAGGAAGTGTGGCAGGCTGGTGGCGGCGGCGGCGAGGAGGTGGCATGGTGACTGCATCCGTGACCATGGCGACACCGAGCCAATCAGGCGGTCACGCAGAGAGGAGTTGTTTGAAGATGGACCGTGGGGTTAGAAGGGGAGGGGAGGGGGAGCGCACCATCTCTGAGCCAATGCATCAATCCACTGCGCTCCCTCTGTTCTTTTGTCCTCGCTCCTCTCATCTTCCTCCGCTGACCTCTTCCCACCTCCTCCTTCACACTCCAAACACTCCCTGCCCTTTTCCTCCGCTGCATCCTCTGATAATCATGCACCAAACCCCTCTGGCCATTCTCGCCTTTTCCTCTGACCCCTCCCATGCTCAGCCAACGCCCCTCCATCACCCCCTCTCCCTCTGCTCCAGGAGGTATGATGCTGATCATGATGGTTATGACCAGATTAACCTACATTTCCACCTCACTGGGTGTCAGACCACATTCGCCCACTCCCCCCCCATCATCACATTTGTGGCATTTCACATGCCAAACCCCCCTCCTCCTCCCCTCTCTCCTCTCTATCTTCACAAGCAGAGACTGACACAGAAATGTATCAACATGAACACACAAGCAGATGCTCACAATCACACACACTGCTCCTCACTCTCCTTAGCAACCACATCCAGCCCTGTACTGTACTTCAGCGTGTTTAAAAAGATACTGAATAGTGAGCGTGGGCAGAAGAAAATGTTAATGGCATTCGAATATTGACTTCAACTCAGGTCAGCAAAACATGACCGGGGTGTGTGAGCGGAGAAGAAACCCTGAGATTAAAGTGAGTCAGCATCTTTTCACTCGTCAGGATGACGATGGTTACTTTCATTTCACGGATCAGAGGGTTCGGCGAGGCTCACAACCTGACAGAGACGAGAGCAATTAACCTTTTGGTCCTGAGCTGATAGCGCTCAGCTAAAATGTCAGTTTGTGTCTGTGGAAATACACCCGGCTTCTGATAAACCTCTAGTAGCTGGATGGACGCAGTGTCTATAACTGGTCTGCTGCTGCTTGGATACTGCAAACAAAGAAGCTTCAAGGCTGCAGTAAAGGGCACTTTACTAGATTAGAGCACAGAATGGTGGCATCGTGGAGAAAACAACCTGCAATTGACAGCTCATCTGGAGTTTCTGTGTCAAACTGATCTGTTTTACATAATTTCAGATACTTTACAAACTCTGAAGATTGTTCAAGCGGCGTCTTGGTTGTTTTCATGTCTTCTGTTGTGTGTGAGGAACAGAAGGGCTTTACTGTGCCGCACACTGCCTCTCCAATCACATTTTCCTCTTGAAATGTTAATGAGCAAGGGAGGGCGGATTTTGAGGACGGGGGAAGCCTGCAGCTCCCCTTCGTCATGCGCGGTCTCATGTGCATATGGGGAGACGCTGTCATTGGCCAAGACCCAGTCTGCCATACTGGGCCGCAGATTCTGCAGTGTGCCAGTAAGTGAGCTTAACTAGAGCGAGGGAATCAAACAATTCATATCTGGGACAACACGTCCATGGTTATTTTATAGGCACCCGATGGATCACAGGGTTTGGCTTCATTTTGGGGCTCCGGCTCGAGTCGGAGCGTGAAAGCAAACACAGACGAGCCAGAATCAGCCAGACATCTCCTTTTTAGTCCAGTTCTTCTTTTTAAAGCATATGGAGACATTCCTGGAGTGTTTAAGAATGTGTGTGTGTGTGTGTGTGTGTGTGTCGTGTGTGTCTCCGATATCATCAGGTCTGTGCAGCAAAGGAGTATACAGCTGCCGGAGACACACAATCGGACACCATGTTTTTGCATATGCTGCTTACTGTCAGCGTGCATGATATGATTTGTGTAACAAGCTGCTTCAGGCGGCACCACCTGCGTCCCCGCTGCACCTGGGCATGCTTTGTCTCACTGGTGTGTGTTTCTTTGCTCTCTTGGTACAGCCCTGGTCAGCCTGGGAACACACAGCTTCTAACGGTCTGGTCTGGTCTGATTTCAGCTTCTTAAATGTGAATATTTTTCTCTGCTTTTACTCCTTTATGATGGTAAATAGAATATCTTTGGATTGTGGCCAAAAGAAGACATTTAAGGATGTCATTTTGGGTTTTGAGGAACATTTTTCACCATTTTCTGACATTTCATAGACCTAATCCATTAATCAAGAAAATAATCAACAGATTATGGTCACAGTCACAACATAGTAGTATAGCCAAATTAATCTTTGCCTCTGCAAGATATTTTTTTTTAACATTGTCAATGTGACTATACCCACAGCTAGTTAATGAGCTATTGTAGCTGGCAAGCTACTAGCTAATAAACTAGCTGTAGGGCTGCCTGCAACTAATGATCATTTTCATCATTGATTAATCTGATGATTATTTTCATGATTAAACAATTAATGGTTTAGTATGTGTCAAAATATTATGAGAAATGCTCATCACAATTTTCCAGAGCTCAAAGTAACATCTTCACGTTGCTTCTTTTGTCCAACCAACTGTCAAGAACCCAAATATTCTTCATTTACTGTCAAAAATTACAAATAAAAGCAGGAAATCCTTACATTTATGAAGCTGGAACCAGCAAATATTCAATTATATAAGTGACTAAAATGACTGATGATCAAAACAGTTTCCAACTTATTTTTATTACCTCAACTAATGGCTCAATCTACAAATCAGTGCAGTTCTACCTAGCTGCGTGTGCTAACACTACTCAGTCATCATCACTCTTATTTTGTCTCTCTACTCATCCATTTAGTTTCTCCTGTCAGCATGTTCTCCATTGTCTAAGTTAGAAAACTTGTTAGCTTAGCTCATTTCACTTAGTTCACTCAGTTTTATCAAAATACACAGCTGTATTGTTTGTCTGATGTGCAATTGTTCAGTTTTGTTTTTACTCTAACAGAGGAGGTTAAAGCTGCAACAAGGAGGTTTTAACTGGTTATGGAACAGTCTCAATTTGAATTGATATTGTTTTTATATGACCTGCAAAAGCAAACAAGACCATCCACAAGATAATGGGCTATTTCTATATGGTTATTCTTAATGGCTGCCACTGGGTTGAATTATCCTTGAAATCCAATGAAACAAGCCTGTTTACATTTTTCAAGAAAAAGTTCCAGGGGGTAGGTACTTTAGTCATTTAAAAGCAAGCAGGGGGAGATATCTGTTTACATAATCTTGTTTTTTACTTTATATTTTGATGTTATGGCAGAGGAAACACTACTGCTTTTGCTGACAGGGGCCTCCAAAATCAACAAAATATCAACATTCCTTGTAGTAGCTTTAAGTAAAAGTTGACGGTGAGCTAACTAAATAACTTGCTCCATGTTGGCCTCTCCAGCTCTTCATCAATTCAAAGGTCAGCACTGTCAACACGCCTTCTTATTGAAAATTTGTGGGTAAAACTTCAACAATAGTTGAACCTGATGTGAAAAATTTGCCTAGATTTGCTTTGCCTTGTGAGCAAATCTGCTAATTGCAGCGTTTCCGTTGGAATGAATGAAATTCGTCATGAAGTTGACGAGCTAAAAATTCTGCTGTGACTGGGCCTTTCCTCTGAGAAACACTGAGAAAAAGGGAGAGTGTGGGTGAGAGGGTGACGGAGAAACAAAGAAACAGCATGTGCACATGTGCATGCTGTGCACAGACTCCTACGTTTCTCCCGTCTCGGGGGTCAGGGGCCGCAAAGCCACACAGCAGGAGTGACACCCGGACCCCCAACAGTCTGTCCAGTCTGCGTGCTCCACTCCCACCCCTCCTCCTCCTCCTCCTCCTCTTCTTTCTCTTCACTTTCTGCCAAACCTGGACTCGGATACGCCACTTCTCTAAAAGCTGCACAACAGTGGCGAGCCAGCGTCTGTGCTCTGCGATCAAAGTGTGAGACAGACGGCCAGACTTGTGGGACGGGATGACAGAGCAGCACTGCAATCTGTTACCCACACAACCATCCAATAAAAAAAAGGAAGAACAGGATGTGATGGATTCTGCATACACTCCTGAGAGAGAAGACTGAACGGGAAGGGGCCCGGTAAATGAATTCTGGCTGCAGAAGTCAAACGACCTGCCAGCGCCCTGACAGCATCAATTTGTTCTGTTTAGTCGCGGACAGGTTTGGGGGGGAAAACATATCGACGACGCGCCGAAGGAAAATTCAATTTCTTTAATGGAACCGGCGTTGCCAAATCTCTCTCTTATTACTCATTTCGAGTGGTCTTCGCCGTACAAAGACTCTCTGTGTTCAAACGCGCTGCCATCGGGTTTTCTCCCATCGCAGGGCCAAAACAAACAGCGGGCCTGTTCTGTGCTGACACCACTAAACACATTACATTCTCACACTTGGGACTATGAAACTTGGTTAATTAGTACCACTGCAGACTTTTTTTTTCTGACAAACTACAGTAATATCATCTTCAGTACATAAAAAGAGCAACACCCAGAGACATTTATAGCTGGAGCCTGATCCATCCACCCGTGGCTCTGGCTATTAACAGAGCAGCAGACAGTGCCACTGTATTTTAACAACTATTTCACTTCCAGAATTATTATTTCTCCCCATGTCTCTCTTGGTGGCAGTGTGCACAGGGCTGCAGCAGAGACTTAGCAGCATTCCTCTGTAGCTGACAGCTGACAGTTAAGCCCCCAGAGTTAATGACTAATCCTGCCCTCATGCCTTCAGCGTGATTGGTTCAAGCTAATTACACTGCCTCCCTTCCCCGTGCGCTGAATGGTTGGTTGGACAGGGTGGGGTGGAGGTAAAAGCAGTGTGGGCCTGTACAGTGGAGGCCTTCACAGTACTGCTCAAATGATGAATATTAATTATTTTGATAATCAATTTAATTGAAGCAGAGGACAAAACAAGCAATCTGAAGATAACATGTTGAACTAGACTAAACTGTGATGGGCATTTTTCACTGTTTTTTGACATTTCCTAGACTCAGTGATTAATTAATTGATCAAACACATAATTGGAAGATTAATAGATTAAGTGATGACAAAAAACAATTGTTAATTTAATTGTTAATAATTTCGTGGGTCTACTCATACCCCTTTTATACCAACATGAAAAAAGTTCCTATCTGGTTTGTGCCTCTAATTCTTAATCATTCCGAGCAATTCAACCAAAAATACACTGGTTTAGAACGAGAAAAGTTGGTTCTTGTGCTGCAGCGATTAATCTATTATTGATTTTTAAACTAATCACCAGCTATTTAGATACTCGATTAATCAGTTTGAGTAATTTTTTAAGGAAAACAAGTCCAAATTCTCAGATTCCAGTTTCTTAAAGGTGATTATTTTCTGGTTACTTTACTCTGTTATGACAGTAAACTGAATATCTTGAGGACATCTGCTTGGGGTTTGTGAAACAGTGATCAAACAGTGATTTTTCATCATTTTCTGACATTTTGTGAACCACACAACTAACTGCCTAATCAAGAAAATGATCAACACATCAATCAACTATGAAAATAATGGTTAGCCCAAGATGGTTCCTAGCTAGAACCAACTTATATCATATATGTTACCATGATGACAAGTCCTCTATTACAATATTTCCGCACAAAACTGGTGGAAACTTGGTGGTTTAAGAATCTGGAACGGAACCAGTTCAAGAACCAGAGCAATTTTGGTGGAAACGGGGCACCAGTTCTGACAATCTACGACCTGACTTGAGACCAGACTTAGGCCGGTTCCAGATGATGTGCAGTCTTCTCTGGTTGGGTATGGTCCTGCACCATTGCTGCTTGCTCAGTGTCTGTGTCAATATGGCAAATGCCTGAGCAGAATTAAGCACACTAGCCACCAGCTCTGATTACCTGGTGAATCATAAAAAAATGTTTTGTTTGTTTTTTTGGTGAGGCACAGAGAGTCGATTGTAATGGTGTGTTGGCCAGTGTTGCTCCTCTCTCTCAATTTGGGACTTTGGTGGACCACATTTTTGGGTTTTATTACATTCAGGCCTCTTCGGGATTGATCTGGGCTGAAAATGTATTTATGTAAGGTAGAATTCAGAAGGTTTTACACAGGTCTGTTTTATGGCTGTAAAAATCATGAATGAAGGTGAGGTTGTTTTAGTCATCTGTTAGCTTGTTACTTAACTGGGACAACAGAGCAGAGACACCACAAAGAAACGCCAAAGCTACCCCAGATAAAGTCATCAAGAGCAGATGTGTTTCCACTTGTTGTTCATGATGGTGACTGACATCGTGGTCTGATATGGAGAGGCACAAGCAGAAAAATCCAGCTTTCACACCGAGCAGAGCTGAGTGTCATAGGATCCTTCTCGTAAGCATACATGGGTCAACCCACATGCAGCATTTTACTGGTTACTAATTCAGTGTGAAAGGCCTATTAGTTTCCCATATCAGTTCTCAAAAGAAACACTGGAATAGCAACACTGGAGACAAGTCTGCATACACACAGAAGACTAGTCTGGCATGCCAAGTGACACTTTAAATTCATTTTTGTTTTTGGCTCAAGAATATTTTTTTAGTCTAACATTACTTCACACTGGATACAATACATCTTATTGTACCTGACTGAATACATAACCAGGCAGCACAAACTACATCATAAAAGCACATAATCACTTTGTGACAGCTCATTATACTATGGAACCAGCTCATACTCATACAAACCTCCAGCAGCTTTCCCTCTCTGTCTGTAGCTGTGGTCTGGCAGGCAGCTGGCTGTGGTTTATAGTCGGTTATTAATATTCCTCCAAATCTTCCTGCTAATCTGCTGTGTTTGTGTGGAAACAGATAGACATACTCAGAGGGGTTCTGAGAGCTGGAGGAGGCCAGAAGAAAAAGAGGGGGGGGGGGGCTCTGATTTCCCTCTGCTTGACCACAGAAACTATCAATCTCCCTTTAAATGGGCTGATAACATCTGGAATAATCATAAAAGCAACATAGTCAAAATACCAGAGTTAACAGAACATTAAAACCATCTTTGAATTCAGCAGACCATGTTCCATCATTGAAGTGAAATTACATATGAACATAAAGGAAGAATCAGGGTTAGACACTACATGGCCAAAATTAAATGGACAAATGCATGGCGATAACTGTAGCAGCAGATTGATGCAGATGGCTTTGGAATGGCCTGTTCAACAGCATCCACTCCTCTGGTTTTCTGGTTTGAAACCAGATTTTGAAACCTGGTTGCAGGGATTTACTTCCACTCAGGCCTAAGAGCATTAGTGCAGTCCAACCATGGATGTATTATAGACTGGACCTAAAGTCTAATAACAATTGCTCGGCTGGGGCATATGCCAAAAAAGTTTCTAGCTTCCATGTTTACTTCCAGGGTATACGGCCCACTGAATATGTACAGCTCGTTTCTCCTGTTGGCCCCACCAGCCATTTCCTGCTCGGCCATGCATGGATTTTTAAATGAGTGTTGTTCACTGTTATGCAAAGCCCAAAATTACTTCCTCAAATGTCTTGGTTTGTCTACATATATATTCAGTTTACTGTCATAGAGGACTAAAGAAAATATTCGCATTTGAAAAGCTGCAATCATAATTATCAGAATGGTTGGCAATTAATTTAAGAACTGATGGATTAATCAACTTATTGCTGCAGCTCTAATATAAACCCCCCATGGATCAAATAAAATCATAATAGAAAGAGTCATGATTGACCTTGTTTGCAGTTCGCAGGGTAGTTTGCAGGTCTCCTGTCAAGTTTTATAGACTTCTCTTTTGTAATGGTGGTTTATGGTGGTTTATGGGAAAAATGCTTTTTGGGCTGCAGGGGAGTTTTTTTGTTTGTTTGTTTTTTCTCCCTACAGTATCGTAAGTGGCAAGGCCATATCCAGGTCATAATTTATACATCCATAGGTTCAACATATTGAGTAACAAAGCCTGGCTCGCAGTCTGCGTTTCAGTTAATAACAAAGGTGCTGAATATGGTGCACACCTGTTCCCCCGCATCCATATTTCTTTAGGGACCTGACTTTTTACACCTGGGCATTGTCAAGTTTAGAGTCACACATTAATCAACTGACTGATGGATTGTTTTAAGTATTTTTTAGAAAAACATGCCCAAGCTCTGGTTCCACCCTCTTCACATTAAATATTTGATAGTTTCCTTAGTCTTCTACAATTTCATATCTTTGGACTGTTGCTGAGACAAAACAAGACATTTGAAGATGTCACATTGGACTGTGGGAAAATTATCACCATTTATATATGATATATAAATTGTAAATCTAAATATATAATGAAAACCCTAATTATGTTTAAAAAAAGAAAGGGCCAAACCCCCAAAAATGTTGGAGGAAGAGTATAATCTAAAATGTCTGCATGCTGTAGCATTAAGATCTCCGTTGATGGTGTTTCACATACCTTTGGCTACAGGATGTATATCTACAAAGGACAAATATTGCCAGATAACTGATTAATATCAGTATGTCTAACAGTCCTTGTGTGCATGTGCATCATAAAGTTTGTTTTGATTTCTAGTGAACCAGACTGGCATTCCTGCAGCACAACGGAGCTGGAACATTCACATTCTTGAACATATTCTCCTCAAGCTGCCCAGTTAGCCGAGTCTCAGTACTCGTGAAACATCAATAAGACTTTGTGGCTTTGAAAGAGGAGGAGAATTTATGCACGTCATCCACATATCCCGTTTAACACATGTGCAACACACACACACATTCTCCACGTGCTTAATAAAACCATGAAAAGCACATAAGCCTCATCATGTAAAAGAAAAATATCATTCAAACAGGGAACAAAGGGCCCTCAGTACTTCCTGTTTTAGTGGATTAGGTTTGAGAAGAAGCAGATTACATGCTGGAGTGAAGTTTCTGTGTTGGACTGATGAATTAATGGCTGATGTAAACATGTCGCTAATATTATTGCATCTCTCGCAGTACTGCTCGTGGTTGTGTGTATTTGTGTGTCGTTATCGCTGCAACAACTTTTAAGATCAAATTAGTCATATTTCTATGAATCCTGAGCAGCTGGGAAGAAAATAACAGGATGCGTCACACACTTTCCCTGCCAGTATGATTATATGGCATGTTGATCTAATACTAATGTTACATTTCATGCTGGTATCACTTCAAAAACTACGAACCTTCAAAAAATAATGACAGAAAAGACAAATCAGTGATAAAAAAATGAAGGGGTGTCAGCTGCTTACTCCATCCTAGCCTCAGGATTCAGCACTAACATCAGCACATCAAGCTGGGATTGTGACAAAAACAGATCAAGTTACAGTCCTCACAGTACAAATGCCAAATATATCAGTCGTCAGCAGCAGAGCTGAGATATCAACATGTTAGATAACAGCGACGCCCCGGTGACATTTCTTCACTGCTGATCGCAGATTACTAAAGCCTACAAGGCTGACACCACGCTGATTACACGTGTTCCTTTTACAGAACAACACAGACTGTGTCAATCAGCTGGGAGACGCTGAAGAATTAATGCACTTGTGTTGAGCCACAGAAGAAGGGCCTCGCTACCCTCTGCAGGGAGGTCAAGGTTCACAGTCAGTCTTGCTCAAGGACACTTTGGCAGAGTGGGTTATTGTTGGCGTGAGGGTTTCAGTTTCAACCTTTGAACTAAAGCAAGGTCTCCTGCACAGATGATACTATTTGAGTGTAATATTTACATATATGTCTGCCACTTCTGGTTATGATTTTTCATCTAACATGACTCCTTTTTTCTGAATTGTTATGAGGGTATATCTCATATTGGCCATTCCTACTTTATATATTGGGTAGTTTAATCTACAGCAAAACATCATTATTCTATACGATTATCATATGTTCGCACTATTATGGTAATATATTTTAGAGAAAATGTGTATATCAAGATATACATTGTATACTGCGAAATAGCCTAAAAATACTGAGCTGTTATTTATAAGCCATGGAGCCCAGCCCTAGCTTCAATATAGCCAGCCTACATTAGCCTGTGTTATGTATGTCTAAATATAAGTGTGGTCTATAGCAGGGATCAGAGAAGATCAGATTCAATTTGAGGCTCTTATAGTAAAGTGTACATTGTGTGGCTGCTAGGAAAGGATACACTGTACTGGGAAAGTCTTAAGCACCTGTTGTCAACAAGGATTTATTACAGTAGCCCCCTACAGATAATCATGCCTCGGTCTAGGAGCTTATGACAGACACCACGGCGAAATGCATCAAAAATAAAACTGCACACCTAAAGAAACAAATGCAATGGTGTGTGTTCCCTGACGGTTGGGATTTTCCACTGTTTAGCAGCTCAGTCGTCTCTCTCGGTCAAGATTTCCACTAAAGCCTTTGTGTCAAAGTGAAAAACACAGAGGACGCAAAGTCTGATCATGACAGCGGTCCAGGTCACGGGGGAAGATATGTGAAAGTCACTCATTGCAGTTTTGAAGTTGCCTCCCAAAACTTCACACTGATCTGTGAGTCATTATTTAAGTCCAACACTGAAACACAAATCTGTCAAAATAAATCTAACTTTTTTTCCATACATGTGAACATGTTAACTGTAATGAGAGGAATAATAAAATAACACTTTCAATTCACTAAGAAAGTATTCTGTGAACAACGGTCTTATTAGTAGTAGTCAGTAACTGGGGCTGAAACTTGTTGAGGTCTGACTAATTAACTTTAATTGTCTTGATTAATTTCAGGTGTTGACTTCAGGTGGTCTCTGGTGGTCAATATTCCCAAGACAGAAAGGACAAATTAAAACAGAATGAGAGACAGATGGCATTTTTGGATTTGTGTTTCATCAGCCAATACTATACAGTACTGTGCAGTACAATACAGTCATGGTTTTCTGTAGTGGTGGGAATCACAGGGAACCTCTTACAGCAGCACTATCAATTAACTGAGCACAGTAATTAAGTAATCACTTTCTTATTGTACAAATCTTGACTTGTTAATATAAGTGCAACTCGATACATTATTAATGGCTGCATTACACTTATCAGCTCTAGTGTGTTGGTAGGCCTTTTTACAGCACACATTTTGACTTGTCATAGTTGGAAAAAAAAAACAAAATTGATGACAGCTCTGTTCTATAGCTAATAAGTATCCCAGTAAGCCATGACAATATGACAGCGAGCTGACATGCAAAACATAGATTTTTTCCCCCAGCAGATATTTTGACATGTCATAGCGAGAACAGCATGTTCAATATGTCAATATGTTCAAATGTCTGCTGCGTGAAAAACATCCACCACACGACCCTGAACCTGAAGCAGCTGAACAGGATTCAGTCAGGATCAATATTATTTACACCTGTACTTTTCCTACTGTGACATGTGGAAATGACCTTGTGAATTAAGGCCCAGGCTGTGTCTACAATCACTCCCTACTTACTATATGATGCACTATATTAACCCTGACAAGTCCTATGTGGTAGTGCCATCAAAGACACCCACAATGCAAGACAAAAAAGTAGTCTGCACTGTAGCACTGTACATTCTGTTAACAATCCCATGATGCAATGTACGTTGCATTTTAAAGATGCTAAAATGTCCAACTTTACACCTTAACATGTAACTGAAATACAAACATAGTTATTGTCATGCACTGATGTTGAGCTTTGCATAATTATTATACAAGTAACTAAATTAGAGTTGAAATGACTAGTCCATTAATCGATTGGTGGACAGACAGAAAGCTAACTGATAACTATTTTGATAATCAATAATTATTTCAGTTGATTTTTAACCAAAAACTGGCAAATGCTTTGGTTATAAATGATTAACCAATGAATTTGTTAATTAAATAATTTCCAGATTAATGGAGAAAACATCACGTGTCATGTTATACTGTCATGTTGATTGGAAAACACATGACAACCCTGGCACAGCAGCAGTGTTTATACATCCACATCCCTGCCGTCACAGCTGCACATGGCTCTCTTCCATCATTCTACATCAGCAGGTGTATTCCATTCAACATACTTTTCAAGAATGATAATAACACAGCAGTCCAAGTAAGCATGTTTAATTATATTTTGAGTGAAGCGACCCTTTAAACTAGGCCCTGATTTATTTGATTCCTGACTGCTCTACAGACTGGAGGGGGGGGGGGGGGGGGGGGGGGGGGGGGGGGGGGGGGTTGACGGGCATGATGGAGCAGACCCAGGGGGCCTGGTGGCAGTAGGCCTGAGGTCTATTGATGCTGTGCCACATGAAGTGCAGAGACAGCGCGGGACACAAGGGCTCTTGGTACAGAGGAGAACAATGGCCAGTCAGCCTTCAGTCAGTACAGCTGAGCAGCTGACAATGACAGGAGGACAAGAGAGGTGGGGGAGAGAAAGAAATGAAGAAAAGGGGTTAAAGAGAGGTGTGAAGAGTCACACGGGTTTACAGGGCTGCTTCAGGAGGGAGGGAGTGGGCTGAAGCACCGTGACGCAGACAGAAGGACAGAAAAGACTGGAGCAACAGAGAATAAAGAAGCCAGAGTAGGTAGCATCGACAGCTGTGGTTACCGTGGAGAGTGGGGGGAGATGGAGAGAGTAAAGCCAACATGGCTTAACCCTCTCCGTCTTTTCTCAGTCTGCACTGTCCTCTCAGAAGGGCAGGTGTGTCAGGGCAGAGGAGAAAAGGGCCTTTAACCTATTCTATGTTGAAGAAAAGCTTTAATCCCGAATACAATCACCTGCGTGCATGGACATGAGCGCACACATGCAACCTCGAGGCCCTGTCACATCTCACAATATCAGCTCTGTTCACTGACAGACTCTATTCTCATCAGTGGGCCATTTGAGTTGAACCGCGTTTGCCCTGCAGTTAAGTGAAGGTCACATCCTCTTTATGCTCCCTCTCTGGATCGGTTATGGACTCCTTTTGATGCTGAAAGAGGACACTGAAAACAACCATCAACCTCTTCTCTTCTTTTATGTAACACAAAACCTGAACAACAGACAGCCGAGGTTTGCTAGTGATCCCGAGGGCAACATACTCCAACGCTTTCAAAAACACACTACAAATAATAAGCATCAATTAGACGCATTAACTGGAAATCAACCGCATTCCACTTGGACCTTAAGCAAGAGTTTAAACAATTTGTGTGTCCTTGGAAGAAAGTGAAACAGCAAGCATGTAATTAGTGAGAACAACTGTTAAAGGGATAGTTTGGATCATTTGAAGTGAGGCTGTGTGAGATACTTATCCACAGTCAGTGTATTACCTACCTACAGTAGATAGAGATCGGGTCGATATGCCCCAGTTTGGAGAAGCAGTCAGGAGCACCAGAGTAAAGAAGCTAAGCAATGTACTGCTGTGGAAAGGGTCAGCAGCAAAATGTATTTTAGCCAATTAAAAAAGTCAATATCAGTGTAAATGCCTGCTATATTTACTTTCCCAGCCTTACTTTATCATCAGACAGCCGTTTCGACAGGAAGCTGCCATTGCAAAAGCCAAATATTGTCTTATTATTGTCTTATATTGTCAATATCTTCAAACCAACCAAACTTCATAGGTGAAATCAGTAATTTTACCTCACAGAAAACCAGAATCGCAGGTCTACCACTGCCTCGATCTGTTGTTGTTTGTGTTAGTGTTACTTTGGTGAATTCCAAACTATCCTTTTGAAACACCAAAGTCTCACAATAACACGAACAAACTAACAGATCAAGGCAGCAGTAGACCAGCAACTTCTGTTTTCCACAAAGTAAAATGACTAATTTCACCAACAGAGTTTGGTTGGTTTGGATAAAGCAATATTTGGCTTATTTTGCTGTGATTTCCCGTCAGAGAAGGCCGTCTGTCGGCAAGGTAAAGCGGAAAAAGTATTCTAAATGTAGCGTACACTTCAACTTATATTGATTTGATATTGGTTGCTAACCCTGTCCACAGCAGTTCATTGCTTAGCTTCCATGCTGGCGCTGCCATCATCTACTGTAGCTAATATACTGACTAACTACCCAGGGTTCAATGCTAATGTGTTTTTTTCACTTGCCAGAAATCGACTTGCCCGATGTTAGTTTTTATTTGCCCCTGTACAAATTGGCTTATTTATTTGTGGTTATCAAATAACAACAATGACTGAATTTAACTGTCATGTTTATTCTAAGGCTGCAGCATCTATAAAATGTCAGAAAATAGTGATAAATGTCCATCCCAGTTTTTCAAAGTCCAGGGGATGTTTTTAAATGATTTGTTTTTGTCAGTCAATATTCAAGAAATCTTCATAGTGAAAACAGCATTTCCTGTCATTTTTGCGTTAAAAAGTTACTGAAAATTTACTTTATACAACGACAATTAGACGTTAATCAAAATAGTTCAATAGTATAATTTTTTTTTAAACCCTGGCCCAACATGGCATTTTACTTGCTGTGGGCAAGTGGGCAATTCTTACTGTTGAGTCCTGGCCTCATACAACCCCACTTCAAAAAATTCTAACTAACCCTTTAAGCAAGAGTTTCAACAATTTGTGTGTCCCTAGAAGAAACAGAAATAGCAAGCACGCAACTAGAAAGAATAACTGTTAAATAACTGTAGTGGCGTAAGGAGGACAACATTTGCCACTGAAATGTTGTGCAGGAGAAGAATACAGTAGCATTTAATGCTTATAGCTGATACGAGGATCTCAACAGGGTACTTGAATAAATGTGCTTTGCTAATTGCCACCACTAACAATAACAAATTAAAAACCACATGGAATGCACATGGTTACATAATAGACACAGTTTGCCACTGCAGTCAGACCATGACAAGAACCAAGACACACTGACACCTGCTCTACTTTCCCCTCTGCCAAGTAGCCTAAGCCTCAACACGTCCGCTCTCATTCACAGAGCCTGCTTTTATTTTGGAAAGTGTAGAACAACAGCTACTCACAATATAGTGTGGGCTCCTCAGGTATGAAAACATGGTCCAAAAAAAGAGGGACGAGTCCAGTCGGGGCTGCGGGGTCCCGAGCAGGTATGTGGATGTGAGAAGGTGGCGGCTGCTGTAACAACCTCGCTACATCCAGACTGTCGTCACACAGAACAGAAGAGGCCTCGCCGGCCGATTAAAGGATCTTAAGAGATCTATTTAGGGCCCTGGTGCTTGCCTTAAATAGGAGCGCTCATTAGCTGAATGACCTGAGCCTCTCAGAGACACAGGCAGGAAAAGATGGAAGGAGGAAGAGTGACAGAAAATACAGAGCAGATGAAGGAGAAGAAAGAGAAAGAGACCGAGTGGATTGCCTGACGGGTGGCCATGCTCAAAGTTCAGCCAACGTGCCATTAGAGGTCAGGGGTCGTGATCCCGAGGTCATAAAGTCTGTGGTTCACACGCTCCAGTCACACAGACAGACGGAGCAGAGAAATCTACACTTTAAACTGTTCTGCATGTAGCCAAAAAAACAACTCTGAGGGCTTTATCTCAGCAGTGTCTGAGCAACACAACAACAGCTCAACAGAAGCCATTTGAAACCCAATTTTACACAGCAAATAACATCCGACAAGCTGCAATCATCAAATTGCCAAAACCCGCTGTGTTTTCTCTCCTTTGTCGAGTGCTGGAGGAAGATTATCGAGATTAGATTTTGGAGTTGTGGTTAAGTCTGCCGCCAGCTGTGTGCGGAAACAAAGTGATCACAGCTGATCCCGACGCCCCGTTCAATGCTCCCTCACAGCCTGTCAATGGAAAGGTCAGCCAAAATAGATGAGGATGATGACAGATTAGTGCCATTATCTACCTCGTTAGTGGAGTGGCAGATTGGTGGGAGGAGATATCTGTCAGGGGAACATCACAATTCTATTGTGATGAGCCAGGTGAGCGATAGACTCAGTGAGAGTGATTGTGCCTGCGGGGGTTTAATGTGGGTAAAATTCTTGAGGTGTGAAACTGAAAGCCAGACACCGCTACAACAAGTGCAGGTACTGATACGACTTCGAAAAAAAGGTTTTGAAATTAATGATTAATGTCTGTATCACTTATCATACCAATTTCATTTTTGGACGCAACATAAAAAATGAAAACAAACTGTGAAAATACCCATCACAAGTTCCAAAAGGCTCGGATGACATCTATAACTCATACGTCCTGCTGTAAACTTTTGCCTAAATTTTCTCAGTCATCATCGCATTTCATAGATGTTAACATGTTCCACCAGTCCTAAATGACAGCAAGTCTAATCTAAAACCTTTGGTTAGCATTAATTGTTATAATGTACAGAATAATGCAGCTGAATGACATCGCTTCATTAATTAATGAATACTCCATCTAAAACAACATGTTACTGGCTACCAGAGTAACACCCAAAGATATTTTATATTTAATGTTCACACACGCGGAAAAGACACATATCTTCAATTTTCAGAAGTAGCAGCCAGCAGATGTTATCTATTTTTGCTAGATGGGTGATTTAACTGATAATCAAATTGTTGTTTAAAATTCTGCAGGTAGACTCATCATTTGGTCATTTCAGCATTAGAGTAGACTAATCCAGAAATATAAACAGAAATAAATTCATTTTTATGGAGGCATCTCACTTGTAAACCTGGCGTACCGTATGCAATGCTAATTAAATTACATTAAATACTGAATTATACTATTGTAAATACGGGGAATAAGAAAATGTATGTTGCCAACACTGAGATGCATCAGGATTTAGAGCTGATAAAATCAAATCACCGAATAGTCGATCAACCCTATTCCCAACAACTCTCTGGTTAATTGCAAAGATTTGCCTGACATATGGTTCATTAATTGATTGTGAAAATCATTGATAGTTGTAGTCCCAATCAAAATGCATCAAAAACTGCAACGCACAACTTAACCCAGGGATGCCCAGACATACTGCCCATATGCACAAGTGACATATGGCCAGAAAAAAAGCACAAAAAATCTAAATCTATGTTGGTCCTAATACTGGCAGAGCAGATATTACACTGAAACAGGCTTACCTGTGTGTGCTGATACATCAGTGCACCTCGACTTCAAATCAATAATGAATCCCTGATTACAGCTTCAGGCTGCTGGCAAATAATGAAGCAATGCAGTACGACAATTATGGATGAGTCACTCTGTAAACTTGTAAGCCCCAGAGATATAATTTCTAGTGTTAAACTGTGCCGCGCCCACATGGAAACATATTTACAATCATCATCTTGCCCGAACAGAGATGGCCCAGCTACTATTCAGTACCAGACCACTAACCCTGATCGGCAAACTAAGTCTACTTTGAGTTTAAAGTCAAAGCTGAGGCTTTATTATCTTCATGTCTGTGCTTATTTCTTCACAGAATGGCCCATGGCGGAGACGAAGACGAGTGTGTCTGAGTGTGCTCAAACAGATGATGACTCATTACTGGTAAGAACAGAGAGGGAACACCTTGGAGTCGGCGAGAGCTCTGGTTGCAGCGCATCACGGTATTAACCCCAGTGAATCAGGTTAATTGAAAATCAAACGCACAGCGAGGAGTGCTTTTATCTCGCAATGCCATTTCAGCTTTAGGTACGGCTGCAAAATAAGGAAAAGGATGGTGTGAGTCAGTGTGTATCTCACACTTCGTGCCTCTGTGTGAGCGTGTTGGAGCCATGCATATGCATTAGTGTGCGTTTGCTCTCATGTAGCTGATTTCTAATGCTCCAAATTTAATGATCCCCCCTCTCCAGAATGTGACCCAGATAAGCGCCACCCTGCTACCCTGGAGCTTCAAGTGGCATAATTCCACACATCTCTGCCTCTCTGCTCCTCTGCTGCCTGCCACACTCCCACCCTCTGTGGAGTGCTATAGGGTGCGTTTGCAAGGGGTGTAAGGGCATGTGTGAGTGCAGGCATGCACATTAACATGTGACCATAGGCTGAATTGTTCAGTCTGTCCGTCAGCATCACGCTCTCCACAACACTGAAGTGGAAGTGAGCGCTGAGGGGCGGCGTGTACCACTTCAACAGGCGATAGCCACCCACAAGGGAAATGGAAACTTCCTCCCAGACGAAACCCTCAAACCAGCAGGCTGTGGTAAACACACACATACACACACACAACCAGCCTACAAACACAGACAAAGGAAGTGGTGCGCTTCAGCTTGAGGAGTAAGACAGGTTTCTTGGAACATGGGCCGCAAGCTTTCAAAATTTTAACAGCAATCTGAGCAAGCTACTCGACGTAGGCTGAACTATGTTCAAGCAAACAGCAGCAGAATGAAAATGCCTAGTTGCTATGTTCTTTTTGTGGTTGCTAAGTAAAGCATGCATCTTTCCTCTAAAAGACAGAAGATCTGGAGAAAACCCTGCTTCAAGATCCACAGTGTGCATGTATCAGCAAGTTAAATGTAAGACTTTTAATGCCGCTGTTTAATTAAATTTAAGGCCAATTTTATAATAAAACTAAAAATCAAAAGTGAAAATAAAGGCTTACTCTTCTATGTAAATGCAAATATCATTACTTCAAAATTATGTTTATTTGCAAAAACTATAAAGACTGGTTGACAGAGGCAATCGAATTCAACTCCTGCCCTTGGAGTGAATTTTAGAACATTTTAAACCATGCTTAGAGCATTCAATAATAGGGATGACCCTAATCTAAACATCCACAATTTGACATGACTTTTAATTTTAAGTTCCATCATTCGATTTGATTTTTCAATTCTTGCACTGATGGCTACGCCATTGTTACACAATCGAGTCGTGATTTAGATCAACAGATCGCTGGTTTAATGCCCTGACAACTTCTTAAGCTACATTGTGTTGTCTTTGAAGTGTTTCTTTTCTTCTTCGAACATGCGTCGGACGCAACAAGTATAGGTGGAGAGGAAAAAGAATACTGGAAGAATCGCTGATTCTGCCTTCTTGGTTCCATTACTGAAACTGAAAACTAGTTTCAATCGATTTAATATTGAAACTGTGAAACCTGTATTCAATAAAAAAAATATTCAACACAGACTATGTATTACTATTTAAGGCCTTTTATTAGAAACTGTGAATGTAAGAATTTTTAAGACATTTTAAGGACATTTAACCATGTTTTTAAATATCAGGCAGGATTATGACAGATAAGAGTCACAGCAGTGGTGCCGTTTACAGAGTGGTGAGAGGTCAGTGCTAAAAGAGGAGGGATGTGAGGAAAGAGGAAGCCAGAGGAAGGAGGTAATGAGGGTGCAGTGCAGAGCGAGGTAATGGAGAGAGGTAATGGAAGGAGTGGGTTCTTTTAGGGGCCAGCAGACAGTAACAGCACATCTGGGCTGAGAGAGACTGACAGCGGGACCTCCCGCAGAGGGGACAGCACAGTTACGATGAGGAAATGGAATTACCTGAGCGGAGAGAGAAAACCAAGAGCACAGCGGGTGGTTTGGGCAACTCATTCTACTCCTTCGCCTCAGGCGCAGCACAGGAGGAGACTTCAAGGAACAACAAAACTGAATATTTACAACAATACTGATTTCTAGTCTGGCAATCCTCATAAAGATATTGTAACACTCAAACATACGGAGGATTTGCAAATTATTGCTGGTTGAGGACTGGCAGAACAAATCATGTGGATGGGATGCAGTTAGTGTTACCACAGGTTAAATGACAATTAAATCAGGGTTAGAACTTGAAAAGCATCAGACAATGTGGTCAGGGCTGTTTATTAGGATCAACGCATCTGCCAACGAATCTAACTTATTATTATTTCAGCCACAGCAGCTACAAATGAATGGCAAATGCTGGTGCTCCACCCACAAAGTAATGACCCCTCACCTTGTGTATAGGGCAAGTGTCATCTTTATGGAAGACATGCCTGCAGTTATAAATATTAAAGCAGCCATGGCAGGAGCGGAATTCACTGAACCATGAGGTAAAAACCAAGTCACAGCAGGAAATATGATCCGCACTATAGAGATGCCGGAAAACCTTTCACTATGAACAATTCAAGGTGTTGCGTTAAGCTGGTATTATACTTTCTATTTACAGTGTGTGAGGGTCGGCTCGACTTCGTGTGACATAAAAATTTGGCACCAGTGGGTGTGCGTGGAGGTTCTGTGCGCATAACCCCAATTTGTTGTCTCTGTGCAGCGACAACAGATGCTGATCCACTGTGCATGTGTAGAACACGTCCTCCAAGCAGACTAAAGTACTTAATAGAACTAATAGGCCTCCATGGTGTCCACAGCTGTCCATGAATATGTCCTTTTGGAAATACAATCAAGCCCTTATGTCACGGTGTGTTTTGATGACGTGAATAGTTTACAAAATATGAGAGAGACCCTTAACCTGGCTATTATATATTGCAGGATATTTAAATATTTTATGATTTACTCAATTTAGAAAGAAGAGTCCACTTTACACATGCACTGCAAGTCTGAATTCATCCAAACATTATCTGGAGAAGCTGTATCTGAATCAGTTTGATCGGACATTGAACAGACATAACCCTGCCAGTTCCTGACTACAAAGTGCATATAATGTGCAATTGCATGAATAGAGCAGGTCATTGTCTGGAGAATACACAGCAAGCAAGTGGGGATGTTAATGACATGTTGAGGGTGCACAGAGCGCAGCTGTTTCATACTCTTTTCTGCTTGACTGTATATTGTTCTCACTCTTTCGCCGATTTTGCGGATACTAGCGAATACATGTAATATTGATGTCAACGCAAAAGGCGACATCATTACAGATGAGTCGTAGTCTGGTCGTGTCCTGCCTCCTGCACTCTCTACCCAGGTACCAACCCTTGACTAAACCAATCAGACCATTTCCAGCAGGTGAGAACACATCTGACACAGACTATCCCTGCCATGTGCTACATGTGTGAGAGGGCAACTCCAGATAATGCCTGGACATGATTTACTGGACAGCGGTTTACACTGGACAGCAACAAAATATTTGACATATTGAAAAAAGAAAACACTCAGTTAATAAAATTAAATAAATTAACTGAAAGTTATTTTTTTCCTCAGTCAACTTAATGATTAAATCAACAAATTGTTTCAGACCTAAAAATGATTTACAGATTAATTCATTATGCAAATAAATTGCAACCCTAAACACAACACTTCATGTATTTGATCAATAAGGAAAAGCCATTTTCTCATGGTGACATTGTCCCTGACAAGCACTCAAGGCTGTGCGTGTCCCTGCATGGCAAATTCTAATGAGAGATCATTTCTTGAAGTCTGTGACCTTACTGTGATGAAACACTTAGTCAATTCATTGACTGAGAGAACTGACAGAAAATGAAATGATAATAATGAAATTTTATTCATGTATCAGGTAAGAACACCTAGCATGTATTGATTGCAGCTTCTTAAATGGGAGTATATACTTGTTTTCTTCTGTTATCATGAACCTAATACACTGGGTTATTCAGCTATTCGATTAAATAAGCAGAAATTGCTTTGGGCTCTGGTTATGTGTCATAGGCATCTGTCAGTGTAGGTCGATGAATAATAATGACTACAGCCTTGTGGTGACAGGGACAAGAATCATGGGAAAGTGGGCTACTGGGCTACAAAATTAAAAAGGGCATATTTAAATCTCCAGCCCATCTACCCATTGGCCCACATACCGTGACTCAGGGTGTTAGAGTGTTCGGGGGTGGAGATGCTGTGACAGAAAGAGCCATTGTGTCCCGTTCCTATGGGTCATGGGTCACTCGGCCCACTACCCGGGGACTGCCAAGCCGGCCGGCCCTCCCCTCTCCACCCCCCAGTCCCTCTCTACACCCATCCAGAGAAAAGTTCCAGTAGCGGAGCAGCCACTGTAAAGCCATTGTTGTGTACAGTCCCTGCCAGAGAGAGGGCTGCCTTGTCATCTATACTGCCCAGTCACATGCTGGGGGTCTTTAGAAAAATGAACTGCATCATCAGCTGGCCACTGGTCCGCATGTCACACTGAAAACATGACCACATACTGAACTCTAGGACTGCCTGCCACCTCCTGATTCACATGTCAACATATTCTTGGCGATCTGACACCCACCTGCTGCTGTGTGGTACTTGATGCAAGAAGATCCCATTGCCCTATATTTGGGTTAAGAAATATAAACTTAATGGTATTGTGTTCTTTAATTTTTCCAGAAAAACAGGCATAAGATCCAGATAAATAATTACACTGCCCCAAAGTAGCATCACAGAACCAGTTGTCACATAGAGCCACACTTTCCCAGGGTATAATATCTCCAACTGGATGGCATTAGTCCCTTTCGTCCTCTGAGTGACCCATAAAAGGGTCTTGGTTGGGTAATTGATCGTCACAGAGCTGCTTGTGTAGAAAGCAATTCAATTTCCACTGGGCATGTCTTGCCACATTAGTGAGAATGGTGCTATTGTTTCGCCGAGCCGGCAATGGCACGTAAAGGCAACTCTGTCCGCCAAATTGTCCGCGGTCCATTAAGAGAATGTGCACCGGGCAGGGCAGGAACTGGGCCGCTCGGTAACCTTGAGCCAGGAGGTGGTCCTCTCCTGCTGAGCGATGCTGACAGAGATCTGGAGCAATGGTGCTGCTGGGTTGGACGGGAGTAGCAGGCAGGGTCAGTGGGTTTGTTTCGGAGTAACAAAGGGACACTGGATCAGGGCCCAAATGGGCACAGAGATGGTTCAGAAGAGCCGGGGTGAGATCTGTTCCCGTTTCCTGGTCAGAGCAGGGATCTGGAAGTGCATCGAGTTTATGAGCTAAGGACTTCAAGTTTAAGTTTGAGAAAGGCTGAAGAAAGATTTTGCCGGGTAAAAGAATTGTGGGAGGAGTTATTTCAGCTGAAAGTAAAAGTCACATTCATTTCCACTTAAACAGAGTTAGGAAACTGACAGGTGGCTACTTCCAAAGCTTAGATGAGGAGGAAACTCTCTTAATTAATTCAACAGGACAAAAGATGACCAAGCCCATCCCAAGCAGATGTGTACACAGCCAGCTGCGGACACCACAGACAGGTAGTATTCCACACATGCACAGATGGTATTCAGTAGCTTGAAGTTGCATTGTGGCCTTGTTGACAAGCCTAAAAAATTCAGCACGGTCACTATGAATTGGAGGTATATGGATCTGAGACTCTGCAAGGAGTCTAGTCATACACTCTCTGATAACAAAAATTTACATCCCCTATTCGGAAGGTATGATTTTGGCACATTGCGATGACTGACAGTCATCAACCACTGAGCCCTCAAAAATCATAACATTGTGATTTAAAGTAATGTTTCCCCTGTATTTGAAATAATGTGTCCCCTCAGAGTTGCCATAGAATTGTCCTTTTAGTGCCATTCTTGACGTATGAGAGAGAAAATAAAGAGAAGCTGTAGCTTCTGTTCATTGCACTGTGTCTTAATGTCATGTTCACTATTTTCTTATTGAACTGAACTAAGTAAGGTAAGGTAAGGTAAACTTTATTGTCACGAAGATGCGGTGCTGAGACAAAGACCCTTTTAAATCCAGCAATGATATCATCGTCCATTGCTGCGTTTCACTGTAGACATCGTCATATGCCAATTTGGTAGAAATTGCCCAACCTTACTGTATATAAAATGTAAGTAGAGGGTCTGGGCTGTAGCTGTTGCGGTAGTGGGCCAATAACATGCTGCAGTAAACTGAAGAATGCTTGCAGTGATTGGCTCTGAATAAAATGATACAAAACAGTCATTTTTTTCTAGGGTTTTAAAAGGACTGAATACAGTTATTGTTTAACTGATAATGTTTCAATACTTCTTGGTATTTGGTTATTTCGGTCGATACCTTCATGGTGTTGAGTACTGATACCCAGGCCCATGAATGAATGTGCTTGTTAGAGAACTGATGAGATGATCTGCAGATTCCATCAGTTCACTTTCAGAATCTGAGTAAATTTTGGATGGATTTTGCAACTACACCAACCAGGATACATCTAAATCAGTGTTAAGGGTGGGGAAAAAATACTTGAACCAAATGCACTCCCAACTTTGCACCCTAATAAACCACAAATTAAATCAATTGCAAACTGCAGCTTTTTCCTACAACTACCTTCTCATGTATTCAGGAAGCAGGTGATCCTTGTAAGGTGTAAATTTAGCACATATGCAAATCTACTCTAGATCTTTCAAGTGTTGCTACTCTGATGAGAAATAACAATGGTTCCCCTTTTATTCCTATTTAATTATTCCCTAATTTATGGATCTTTGCGTGAAGTGGCTTTTTTTCTTTTTTGGCATCCTCCTCAAACATCATCTCAAACAGGGCATGCTAAACATATCCAAAGCACTGCAACCCAATAAGCACTCGAGTGGCTGCCGTCTCATTTGAATATGTCACCATGGTTGCAAATGCCCACTCATTTCAGATCAATAGCGGCTCAAGAGCCCAGGGATTGGCTGGCAGATCAACAACAAACCTCTCTACTGGCCACCCGGAGGGGGTCCTGGCCCGGACCACGGAGCAGCCACATAACCCCCAAATCTAAGAAAGACAGATTACTCGCCTTTCAATTACCACCAGGGGCTTCAACCGAGAGACACAAGTAAGGAGAATGAATTTGTGCATTAGGCAACAACGAAGACATGGAGCTAAGCAGCAAATGCTCTCTCGATCCCCCTTACGGTCTTAGGGAACCAACAGTCTGGCACACTTGGTGCTGGACAGGACAGGTTTTGTTTTTACCCCCACCACAATCAGGGTCAAGACCAATAGGATGGAGCA
>JAJHUR010089880.1:15963-27166 GCA_027495735.1 Lutjanus campechanus | reverse complement strand
TCGTCATATTCCTTGTACTAAATCCCTCTCCGTCTCTCTGTCCACACACACACACACACACACACACACACACACACACACACACACACACAGTCACGCACAGACAGACACTGGCTCGTGATCAGGTGTGTGTATGGGGTGGCAGTCTGCTCTCTCTGTTAGGTCCTCAGCTCCCACCGGCCCTCCAGATGGCCATGGTGTCAGCACCACACCTTTTGCCCACATGAAAACTCCCTGCATCTTTCCAACCCCCACCCACTCTCACTGCTCCCTGTTACAAAGTATGCAATTACATATTAAGTGAAGGATGTCTTGTACAAAAGTCCTCATTAGCATTAATCTGACAATGATTGCAGTTTAGGGATTTCTGGCACAACCTCACCAACCTAAGGTGCATGACGAATGGAAAAACAGTCTGAAGAGGTCAAAAGTCCAAACAACGAGGAACAAGGATAAAGAACGTCTTTATTGCGAGACAAACTTGCCACAAGCCAGAACACTCACAATGACGTTGCTGTTCCTTATACTGCAAATGAGTTGTGTTTACTACTGACTACAAATAACTGTCAGATGTGTGTGAGTGTCTGTGTATGTAGGCCTTTGCCACCAGAAGTAAACTAATATACTAGTTTCTCAGAAACACAGTGTCCTCCTTTAAAAACTTGAAACACTTTTCCATCATTTTAGAGAGGAATTTGAAAATGTAAATGACACTTGTCAGGACATAAAACCAATGATTTTATAGTGATAGGGATAGATAATGATAGTATAATAATAGCATAGTCATTAGTGTTAAAGAAAATGTTAAATCGAATTGAATCCTGACCTAAAAATCAAAAATCAAATCAACACCCCAAAATTTATACATTTTCCAACAGCATTCATATTGCATTTATTTTTATGAATCCTGGAGGTATTTACTTACATTCTTCACTGCTAAAAATCATTTGATATTATTATTATTATTTTTTTTTTTCTCAATTCAACTTACACATTTTTCAACCTAGAAACTCCATTTTAACATTTTAATATTCAGCTCAGTTAGGACTTTTGTGCGGTATTACTTTTCTTATTCATAGCTTTCATACTTCCCAAAATATCCCTGGTTTTCTTGGAAATTGTCCTCATTCAAATGAATGGCTGTCAAGTGAAAACCTAAATTTTAAAAAGGAGGAAGAAACAAAGGCATATTTAACCTGCTGGAATTCACACATTTTTGACATTGAATGCACAAGTCTTACAGAACGCCTTCTCCTCCCTCTTACGGTATCTTACCTAAGACACTTAAGAGGTTTGGTCTTTGAGGTATTGAGGCAGGAGTATGAAAGGCCTCAACTAAAATTTGTGAAATGAACTCTCAGAGCCAAGAGTAACAAAGCAGTTACCATCACCATGACAACCTTTGATTACAGCTGGGAACACACAGCTGATTGAGATGAGCTAATTAGTGCAGTTTCACACACACACACACACTCACAGGACTTCAAGCTTTTCAAGTGTTATCTACCGATTCATACTTTCAGCTAGAAATTCGAAACTCATACTTTAAAATGTTCCATATCGTTCATACATTGAGTTTTATTCGATGTTTAAATCCAATTAATATCAATTAGACTATTTACCACTTTTCCAACTTTTCACCTCCATGATTTTTCATACAAAATTAAACTAGCAATGCACTTAAGCTCCTGGCCATGAGTGAAGCAGTGCAGTTTAGCTCACAGCCATTATTCAAGCAATACAGTTTAGCTTGCAGCCATGTCTGCATTACATTGCATTACATTGCATTACATTGAATATTCATGCCAGTGTTTATCTTTCAGCCAGAAAGTCCATTCAGAATCCTATAATGTTCCAAATCTTTTATACATTGAGTTTAATTCAGCTTTTACATCCCATTCATAATTGGACCCTTCCCCACTTTTCCAACATTACTCCCTCGGCTGCTTGTCAATACAAATTAAAGCCAGCAGTTCAGTGTAGCACCAACTTTTCAAAAAAAGTCAAATGTCAAAAATATTTCATACCTTTCATACATAATTGAGAGCAACTTTTAAATCCAGCAATGCAGCTTTATCATGTTTTCAACATCCAGCATTCACACTGCATTTTCCTCTGAAATTGTTTCTGTAGTTTAGAGTTCTTTATTTTTTATTGCCAACCTGCACACAGTGCTGGTACAAAAAAAGTAACTGAACACTGTTTAGTTTGCTTCTACATGGATTTTTTTGTGGAAAAGTCTGTCTTGAATTAGCACTTCAATCTTTTTTTTTCATAGTGTCAGTATTTTTCACACTAGTTAGTATTGTATTGTATTGCTTTTAAACATGTGGTATTGGCAACCTTACTCAAGATTTAATTCTGATTTTTAAAAAAAATTTTTTTAAAGAACCTAGCAAGCTTACATTTGACCAAAGCACGGGTTATTGGTGTTTTAAGCTTATTTTAAAAGGAATTCGTAGCTACATTCAAAACTCTTTTCAGTGAGCCAAAGAAAGGAAGAATCATGAGTAGTTTGTGCGTGCAGGAAGATTTTCACTATGAAGGACCTACCAGACACTTGTTATACAATAGAAAATGAAAAAGCTTTCACAAACTGCCTACAGATTGAATAGCTGTGGTGTTGGAACAGTCAGCAACAGAAAATAGAAAAACAGACTTTTATTTCTTAAAACACAGCTCATTAAATTATTCAGTGAAAGTTTGCAGAGGATGTGCGCTCTTGTTCTGCAATGCCCTGTTTCACATTCATAAAGCAGCTCGAATTCGCTTTGGGAGTTCTGCAGGAGAACCACACGTTTGTTTTCTTCCTCTTGTGCTACACAGCAGCTACAGTGGAGCAGATTGGACAGTATGTGCTTTGCTTGTGGGTACATGTGAGGCGTTAAGGGACTGGGGAGGGGGGTGAGGGTTATTTGTCCTCATCCGGGCCACTTCTGGTCATAATATCATCTCTTTGACTTGTTGCTGAGTTCTATTTCATCTTTGATTCAGTCCACTTGTTCGTCTTTTAATTCGGTTCTCATCATCACGCCTTTCAGTCATTATTGCTGCAAGTTTCAGCCATTCAAAGCTATTTCCATTCTCTCTTGGTGCTCAGCAGCACCCGTTTTCATTAACGTGCTTCATTCACTCCGGGCTGTTCTCTATTAATGCATTCCTCCTTTCACCTCCCTGGTGAATTCCTCAGTACTGTATATATAAACTCCCCATTTGTTGTCCCTATCATGATCATCTCTCCCGCTGCCCTCTCCTCCTCTGCTTTCTATTTGTCTCCCTTTCAGTCTTTCTTCTCTTGTGCCATGTGCTCTCCGTATCCTTCCTCCCCCTCTCCTCGCGTCGGTCCCTGCCTGCCTCCATCCTTACTGCAGGGTTGAATCATCCCCGTTTCTGCTTGCCTTGTCACGTTTGGCCCCCCTGCACGTCTGTCCAGGCCTCATCACACGGCGATGGCGCTAGCCGGGCTGACATCTCGCCACAGCGCTAAGGGCCTCTGATGTCCGTGACGCTAGCACTGACCTGTCCCTCACTCCTCAAAGCACTGACATCATCAAAGTGGGACACATTTCTGCCCCGGGGGCTATTAATTGCCAAGTATGGTATGAGCCACATTTTCATCCATGGCATTTCTAGATTAGAAGGGGAAGGAGACAAGGGAGTGTTACATCTTTGTCTCTTCTTTTTTTTTTTTTTTTTTTTTTTTTTTTTTTTTTTTTATAATTTTTTTTTTTTTTTTTTTTTTTTTTTTTTTTTTTTTTTTTTTTTTTTTTTACTGATATCAAAGATATATTCTAGCTGGCTGCAGATTTTTAGGTCTTTTCATGAGTTTCGTATCCTGCCGTCTCCTCACTTGGTATTATCTGGCTGTTGTCGAAGAGAGGGACCACATCAGCACTATTCTCTTCAGAGCTTTCCCTCACAGGGGAGCCACAGCTTCCTCACATACTCCGCTTCAAACGACACACCTCTCAGATCAGACACCAGCGCGTATGCTCACATGCGCACATACACTTCGAAACAGCAGAACCTCCATCCTTGATGCAAAAGTGCACACAAATGAAAGCCCCAGCATCCTCCTTGGTGGAAAATTGAGTCATGGTCCTTCTGCTCGCATAAACTGACAGACAAGCCAAGCGAAAAATGGAATCAAAATGTCCCTATATTGGGGAGTGCGCGGGCATGAGCACTGGCACTGTGTGATTCTATAACAAGCACATGCAAATCAAGTCAAACCAACCCCGGGCTCATTAAATAAAACATGGGAGTAAGGACAAAAGCCTGCTTCTACTGTAACCTTGCATATTCATAATGAGCGCTCTTTCCTAATGTGGAGTAGACGGATGTTAAACTGGTTGACATTATGTGGCTGGCTGGGTCCTTCGTGGGTGTGTGCTGTTGTTCTGCAGACTCTGAGCTGAGGTTTTGCTGAGTTTGAGAATCCCGCATTCTTGACTTCTACAGTAACTTTTTCTGTCTAGGCTCCAATTTGGTTGCTCCCAAAAACTCGCTGTGTTGCAAAACAAAAATGTATTTACAGTAACTGCTCTTCAGTCAGAACACATGCACATCAGTGTAATGAAGAAATAAAATGCAATGCAGATTTTTAGTTACCATGAGTCAGTGCAGCTGACAACTGAATTTCACGAATTGAGTTGCCAAGATTTCCCTGTTAGTTCCAGGTGGGAATAATTTGTGTAATTAAGTGTTTTTGAATTATCTTCCTCCCCTGATATAAATAAATAACTTATCCTAACTTTTAAATCTGTAACCAATAATGCTAGTAAAATGAGGGAGTATCATCATATTACCTCTTAACTATAAGTGGAGATGTTCATATCCCATAAACATTTTTAGACTTGTGTAAATTCAAAGTATTTTCTTCTCGCAAAAATATGAGATTGTGACCTAACAAACAAAGACACTAACAAAGAAACTTGACTTAACATGGATCAGTCACAGTCAGCCTCATTTTCTTAATAAGGTCAGTATTGCTGATGATACTAATTCCGCTCATTGTTTCGGCGCATTCCTCAATTGTTATCATCAATTTAACTAAAGGAATTGTGTAACATTTTTATTTAATCAGACTTTAATCAGATTTCTGTTCCTGCACTGACATTTAGCAGATGGGCAAAGCAATGCAAATTATATTACAAGGTTTCTGCAGATCCTTTAAAAAGTCTTAAAAAGTCTAAAATCCTATAATCTGAATTGTTGGCTTTAAAATATTTAAAAATGTCTCAAATATGGTTATGATAGGGCTTAAAAATTTATTATTTTTGATTATGAAGTTGATGTTACTTTTATAAATTGGCATTAACTTCAGTTGCTTTTACATGTGTAATTGGGGAAAAAAAATTATATTGATCACATTGAGTGGTAACACTAAAGTATTTGTTGAACAGTCAGCATTAATTTTACCACTAATTTACATGAAACAGGCATACAAAAACAATAAAGGTATTTAAAAGTCTTAGATTTAACTTGTTGAAACCTGCAGAAATCCTGTATTAGATGACTAAAGTACATGTAGATGCATTTGCTCATTGTCATTTTTAAAAACTTGACTTGAAACCCACACCGTATTGAAGTGTATCCGCCTAGAACCTTTGTCAGAATCTCACAGACCTATCCAAGCGTTAGACTCACTTCACTACCAAGGTAGTTGTAACAAACAGTTGAGGGAGGTGGAGGCAGAGAGGCCAGGATTAGATGCCTCCACTGATCGCAGTGATCCCCAGTCCAGCAGAGCGGGCTGCGGGGGGAGAAAAAAAGTAAAAGAGAGTCCATTTAGATCAGGCCACGCCGATCCATGGCCCGGAGTGACGGGTGAGAGATCTGCAAAGAGGACTGGGACTGTGACAGCCAGTGTTCATTAATGCTCCAGCCTCTGCTGTAGAGTCCAATCAAGGGGCTCCACACACAAGCACCCTCAAACTCTAAAGCTCTCTCCCTCGCACGCATACACACACGCGCAGCTATCCAAGCAATGAGACAGGCGGGCTAAGCGTGGGCACTGATGGCTTCACTGCCTCAATTGATGGGTGCTTAGAGGGGAGTGAAAAAGGAGAGCTGGAGATACGGGGCCAGCGAGACTGAGTGTGAGAGAGATGGAGCGTCGGGTCTGCTCTGTCGATGACTCTCTGATAGCCTGAGCTTAGCACCACTTCTGCTCAACATGCAAAGCCATTACATTAACCCACATGCTGCCCAGCTGTTTCCATTAAACGCTCCAGTTCTGAAAATCTCTTTTAGCTGTCACCACACACACTACAACCCTAATAAAGCTCCCTCACTTCCAGGTGCTGGATTACACTGGTAAAAAAGCTGTGTTATATTTTACAGATATTAGGCTTGTATCCAGAGTGAGTCACGGGGAGGGCAACGATAGAATTAGTTTATAGTCATAAATTGCCAACATTAGAGGGAACCAATATTGCATAAATATCAGTCTCTACAAGGAGCTGGCGTAGCTGCGTTGTGGCAGAATGTGATCGTGAATCTACAGTTGCTGGCGTGTGACAGACTTGGCAAGGCACAAAGCAGTGTCTGTCACAGTACTGTGTCTGTTTGTACTGTCATTCAAATGTTTACCTCCCAAATACCCATCTGAAATGTAATCAGCAATGTGTGCATTGATTGTAAGCCTGTTTGGTGGTGTGATTGACTCAAACACTGGACAAACAGGCGGAGTGCCTGTGAGCATTCTCCTTAGATAAAAAAAAGGACAAATGCTGACTGGAGGCGTGACGCCCCTGATCTGTCCTTGACCCAGCTGGTGGGGAAGACAGTGAGAAAATGAGACCATGCAAAGCAGAGAATGAGTGTAGAGGCTGCTTTGAGTGCGCTTCATTCAGGTATTAAGAGCTAGGATACATTTTTTAAAGGGATAGTTTGGATTATTTAATGTAGGGTTGTATGAAGTACTTCAGTCAGTGTATTACCTACAGGAGATGGCGGTCCAGTTTGGAGAGGCAGCACATAAGCTAAGCTACTGTGGACAGGGTTGGCAACAATAGGTATTTTAGCCACTTACATAGGTCCACCTAAAAAAACTAAATCTCTTTAAGTGTATGCTATATTTAGACTATTTTCACTGCTTAACTATGCCATTAGACAGCCTTCTCCGACAGTTATATAAGCCAAATATTGCTGTCTCCAGACCAACCACCATGGGTGAAATCACAAATTTTTACCTCGCTAACCACAGGATTTGCTTGTCTACTGCTGCCTTGATTTGTTAGTTAGTTTGCATTATTGTATGACTTTGGGGATTCCAAACTATCATTTTAAAACACCAAATTCACACAATAATGTAAACAAACTAACAGATAGCTGATCTTGATTTTTTTTTTTTCTTTTTTTTTTGTTTAATCTTTTATAATGTGCTATATTCACAATGACAGATTGAGGCAATGGTACACGAGCAACTCCTGTCTTTAGCGAGGTAAAATTACAGATTTTGCCTATGGGTTTAGTTGGTTTGGAGAGGGTGATATTTGGTTGATGTAACGGAGGTTTCCCATCAGAAAAGGCTGTCTGATGACAAAGTGAAGCAGTGAAAATATTCACTATAACAGACATTGATTTTTTTTTAAATCTCTTCATTGGTTTTAAAACAAAACAGCCCTTGGGCTAAATAATACAACAATGTACAGAAATATAATCACATAAATGCCAGATCAGCCCACCCCACTTTCCCTCCCACCAGCACCCTACAGCCACAACCCACACAGAACCATCTCTCCCGCCCATCCACCTCTTCAGGACTGACCTCTAATCTTTTCAGAACATTTTCCTATTCAGAGAAAACAGAATAAATGAAAACCGTGCAGAATATTAAAAAGAAAAGAAAAATGTATTGATTTATTATACAGTAGGTATACTTTTTTTTAAAAGTGGCTAAAATACCTTTTGTTGCTGTACCTGTCTACAGCAGTACATTGCGTAGCTTCCATGCAGGTGCCCCTCTGTGCTTCCCCTAACTATGGGGGTGCTGACCGCAATCTACTTTAATGCACTGACTGTGGATAAGTACTTCATACAACCCCACTTGAAATAATCCGAACTTTCCCTTTAAGGACAATTCCATTTCAATAGTTTTTGATTATTCTTTGCATTCTTATACTGGTTTAAATGACTGCAAGTAATTTCTTGCATTTTGTATCATTTAATGAGATGTTTGCCACTTGTTATAGTCATTTTTCACTGTCATGGTGTAGTATCGAATTCTCTGTTTATATCAGTGTTCTTTATATAGTGTTCCACTGTGGGAGGCTATTTGCAGCCTTAATTATATAAAATTAAGTGTTGCTTTCATAAACTGCAGTCACTGAAAAACATGTCTCTTTTGTTTGTCTGTTGGCCCAAACAGGATGGATAACCACAAAAAGTTTTCTTGAAAAGAAACAGAAAGAGGAAGAAAGGCACTTCCTCCTGTCTGTTTGCAGCTCTTGCATTGTTCTCAAATTTGTTGGAGCTTCTCTAAAAATGTGCAAGTTTATAGCATAATGTAATTTTGCCAAATGGATTACTGAAATTTCAAAGTCTCAAGGGATGTTTTCTTTAACGTGTGAGATTAAATGGCGGTGACAAGATCTGGTAAAACTGATTAGAATATATCCTTTAGTTTGAACTTGAAAATGTAAAAAATGAGCAACCCCTCTGGAAATGCTATAAATCTTTTCAGCCAAGTGTGATATTCCCCAGAGAGCACTTAACTGTTTCGAAAATAGTTCCCATGGCAGTCAAATGGCTGCTTTCCCTCCATTTAATAAAAAAGAAATTATTTTCAGTCGCATAATTCATGACATTGATATTACCAGCCTTCATCAGGTCCTGTTTGTTGGTTTGAAACTGTTGTGCACTTACATTTTTTCAAAGGACTAAGTGAAATGTACCAGTTATGCTTTCTTTGCTCCGCCTTCCTGTGATCTGCATGGATCATGCTTCTCTGCGACGAGTCTGTGTGCGATCACATGAGACAGTAGAAAGCAGGAACAAGACTGATCAGTCTCATTAGATGAGCTGATAGTGTCTCTACTGTATGTATGCGAGAGGTTTCACATGGCTGCTGGACATGTCACAACCGACATGTCTGTTTGATTCAGAGCTCCCCTCACAGTGTGTCCCTTTGAGCAGTTGGGAATGAAAACAGATCAGGTTTTGCTCCATCAGGAGTGTGGCGCCGAGCGGGGTAATGAATTCCAGGAGGCTGAGCATGCTAACAAGTTCATTACTCCAGCTTGGTTCAGGAATAATTACCATTTTGCATCTAAATCCATTCAAGACTGGGTTGCTCTTGTCAAATTAAGCCAAGTGTGAATTCTGATAAATATTTGCATAAGCGCGAAGGCACAAGGTGGGCCTCTGTGACAGCCAGAGATTGTTGTGGCCATATTGGATTTATTTTTTCACACCCTCTATGGTGGTGGCTTGCTGATATACACAGGTGCCGAGGAGCAGGATGCATGCCTCTGATGGGGTCATAACTTTCACTAGGGATGCACCAACAACAATACCTCATGTACCTCATGCACCCATACTCATAAAACTGTTCCAGTCCCACCACAACTGATGCCACTTTACAAAAAAATAGCTGCTTCAACACAAGTAATTTGATAAAACATCTAAAGAACCAACATGATGTAGAGTTCAAGGAATTTGCTCATGCCTACCCTCTTTTCTCAATAATAATTATCCTCACCACCATCCACTGAGGACTGCAGCGACATGCTTTAAGGTACTGCTCTACTTAAACTGCTGTGGAAAAAGGCGTCAGCCTGCATCTCTCTTTAGCAGCTGTCCGTAAAACTGCTCAACAGTCCATATAAAACTCAACAAACTCTCAGAGTGCACCTGTAGAGCGCAGCCGCTGTCCAATAAGTCTCGCCGGGCTTAAACTAGTTTAATACCTTGGCTAATTAATCCAAAGATGATGAACAAATTACCGCTGCCACAAGTCTTTAACCATCTTTTCATGATTATTGGCATCTTCCAGTCCTTCTGGCTGTGGGTAATAAACGGGCTACAACTTCTCCTTGTATACTGTTTTTTTACTTTCCTGTGCCTCTTCACCAAAACAGCTTGACAGTACGGTACAGAAGCAACTTAAATATGTCATTGGTGCATCCCGAGCCTCTAGGTTCAATATCTGATGCTTAGAACATCTCTGAGTGTCCTGATGTGAACTTGTGACACCCTTCCTTTCATGCTCGTCTGCTTTCTAGCCTCAAACCTGCTCCCTCATAGGTCATTTTCATATTTTTGCATGAGATTGATAGGGCATGATCCTAATAAGCAGCCATGCATGGAGCCTACATCAGATAAGCAGACTCATTTAGGTTTCAGAAGAATGTCATTAATTATAAAAAGAAAAAAGAACAGGCCCCTCCAGTTGTCTGTGTTGGTACACTTACTCCCTGACTTCCCTGAGTGCATAGTCACAATGGTGGATGTGCAAATGTATCCGCTGCAGGCGCCAGAACTCTCCTATGCATCATTAAATCCTTTTACAGAAGTTGTCCAATAAATTTTAACTGAAAAGATGGATTCAAGTACATCCCAACTGGCACGGAGAGAGAGATTGATTCTCTAAAATGGCAGTGATTTACCACGTTTCTCTAGCAAAATTTGTAGCATCGATAGCAGGTTTATGGCGTGTTTTGGCTTCTTGCCCTCATCAGGATCTTCCAAGAAGAGTTGTAAATTTTAATTCACCAGCGCACGGCTTCATTTTACAGAGCCCAGGAGGTTTTTGTTAAAATTACTGATAGTGTGTGCATCAAAATTTCCAATTCATATTCTCTAATTAATAATTTCTGTGCATTAACTAGAAATTAATTAGAGCTGCAATGATTAATCAATTAGTTTTCAACTATTAAAGTAATTGGCAACTATTTTGATAATGGATTAATTGTTTTGCATCATATTAAAGAGAAAATGTCCAAGTTCCCTGATTTCATTCATATCATTCATATATTTTTGTGTATGTGTATGTATATGTATATATATATATGTATATATATATATATATATATATATATATATATATATATATATATATATATTTTTTAAACTATATATATATATATATATATATATATATATATATATATATATATCTTTTATATATATATATATATATATGTATGTATATTTTGACGAAGATTAATCAGTAATGTTAGTTGCAGCACTATAATTA
>JAJHUR010089880.1:0-15943 GCA_027495735.1 Lutjanus campechanus | reverse complement strand
CGTCTTATATATCTTATATATATATATATATATATATAAAAGAGAAATATATATATATATATATATATATATATATATATATATATATATATATATATATATGTATGTATATTTTGACGAAGATTAATCAGTAATGTTAGTTGCAGCACTATAATTAATTCCCCAAATGTATGATTCATGGCCTTCAGTTTGAAACTGGGTTTCTTTCTATTTTGCTTTAAACATGTGTGTTTGTTGAAAGAAAATCTTTTATTACAGATGCATGAGTGACTGTATGAAGCTAAAATACACGAGTACTAACAGTACACTATGTGTACAATAGTTTGATTCTGCTTTGTATGAAGCCGCATTACTGCTGTACCCATGACTGAAGTAAATAATGCCCCTGGAGCTGTTATTAACAGATACACAATATAGCGGCAAAGAAACATGCTGTTCTGAAGAGTAAAACATGAGCCATCAAAGCACTGCGGTTTTTCTCTGAGTTAACAATCAGCATAAAAACATATTTACTTTCACTAATAGATTGGTAGCATCCTGCAGTGGTCAGATACACATTCTGACTCTACTGCCACAATGTTGACTGTGTGCATTGTTAGTCCCCACCCAATGGTATTTATCACAGAAGGCTTTTTGTTGTCTCGAATAAATAGACATATTACTGAGAGTCCAGAGTTCAGCCCACACTGCCTGCTAGCCACAGGCACGCGCTCAGCCTTCAAGGAAAAAATATTCGCACTGCTTGAGCTTTTGGAAGGGAACACCACAGGTCAGTTGAAATATTAAAGCATCATAAATGCAGAAGAAATGAACATTTTTCTAACTGAGATAGTGTGTATTTCAATACTGCTTTGACAAAAGGATAGCAAAAAGTTCAAACAAGTTACTGCAGTTTTTAAAGGAGCAGTTGTGTGTCCAAAAATGAGTACTGCAGTCCAAATAGCAAGTTGGAGACAGACTTTATATTAAATTAATATTATATTGTTATTATTAATATTATTTAATAGTTATACTAGAATTAATTCATATTTAATATTAGGGCTGCACAATATATCGTAAATTTACCGTCATCGCGATATCAACATGCGCGATATACATATTGCAAAAGACTGACTGAACTGCGATAAATGGTTTGTTTCCATGCGCCCTGCCTTAATGCTCTGTCAATATATTTGGCCAATCAGATTGAGCCCTACTGCCCTAGATGTCCGCCCCCTAGGTTGATGGGAGTGGCTGAGGTCGCAAAGTGCGTGCAGAGAAAGCTTGGTGGGAGTTGTCATGGCGGAAGGGACAGAGACGAGCGGTGAAAATGTGGACGAAGAAGAACTTGTGGCTAAAAGAAACAGCACGTCTGCTATTTGGAAGTACTTTGGTTATAAGAGAGATGACACGTTACAAACACAGGTACTCTGTAAATCATGCCGAACAGTTGTCGCAACCAGCAGAGGAAACACGACAAATCTCCATAGCCACCTGCTACATAACCACAAAGAGCTGTACGAAGCGCTTCAAGAAGCTAGCATTAGCAAAAGCAAAACTACTGACGTTAAGTCAAATAGCAGCATCCCAAAATGTCTCCGTCCTGCTTGTGTGGTGTAGTGTTCGCAAGCCGCGACATTAAAAATTAACCGCAAAAGACGCCATTTTAGCCATGTTTTTAGCAGAAATATCAGCTGTTGCACGTAGCCGGTAAGATGTAAACATGGCGTGGCCATGTGTATTTGGTAATTTATCGCAAGTCATATCGTCATCGCAACACTAGACAACATTATCGCATATCGCATGTTTTCCTAATATCGTGCAGCCCTATTTAATATACAATCTATTGTTAAAGCAAGTTGTTTTCCCTGCCCCCTTGTCTCAAGACTCGAGGAGGCTCAGGCAGGCTGCAAGATGAGCACAACATTGTAATTTGACAATGACAAGTGATGATACCTACACTGTAAGTTGTTCAACTATTTATAACTGTCAGTTGTCTGTCAATATTAAGTTAAGCCTGTTAGTCTGAAAACAAAAGCCCACTGCTCTGAAAATACACACTCTGGAGTTTGAGTTCAGTGACTGCCTGTCTCACTGCCTGCCAGACTCCATTGTTCAATTTAGCCATTATAAACATCTGCTCCTTTTAAAAGATTATGAATGATTTTTTTTACAACTCATAAACAGACACTTGCTGCATCATTTTAACTGTAATTAAGATAAAACTGGCAAACTAAAACAGTTATTTTAGCCCTGAATAGAAGTTTCAAAGAAGGGCACCATGGCTGTGGCAATGCTGAGGAAAACATGTCTGGATACATTCTGGCTGGAGCCTCTTAGAGGTCAATAAAAAGACTGCTGCATGTTCACATCCTGTTTCTAATTTGTATTCACTTATCATCATCACATGTAAACCAGATCATCTGTTTACAGGCTGTAAATTTGGTTGGTTTCAGTGGTTATTAACACTATTATAATTCTTACATTTGCCCTGAAATACCCACGGCGGCTCTGCTACTGTTTCCCTCTGTAGATGTGTCGGAGGGTTGTGCATTTCATTTGAAGAGCGTACCGCTGCTCGTGCACCGCTGGGATTTGTAAACTTGAAATCACAAGGATATCTTTTTTTCCCCTCTCAGAAATGTGAAACTTGGAAAGAAATAATAATCTAGCGGATTTCTGCAGGGTGAATATTTAGTTGCTAGGCAACAGTTGTTGGCATTCGACAGGAACCCTTCAAGTAAAGGAAATGGTGAAAGAGGCGGGTGTGTTGCGGTTTGTGGCAAAACGGAAACATGAGTGGATCGAAATAGGTTGTATGGACAAAATGGCAATTTCCCCAGGCCTGAAGTGGCCGTGTTGTTGTGACAAATTGGCCCACATGCAGGACAGTTGTTTACCAAACCAAGGCCATTTGAACAGCGTGGCCCGCCATTATTGCAGCCATTTTAGAGAGCACTTATTTGAAGCTCTAAACTTTCAAATCTTTTTTCCTAGATCTCCAACAGTGATAACAATAGGTTTTAAAGGACAAATCTTCATTTATTTAGTGTAATAAATCATAAGCAGTTAGTTAAATACTTACTTCTCTGACAACAACACTACAGCCATGGTGTGTTCCTTCAGAAAATTCTTTTCCAGCCCATAACTTGTGTTATTGTTTGTCTGTTTCATTTTAGAGTTTAAATGAATGCTGAAAGTTCACCAAATCAGTAAGTGTCTGATTATGAGTTGTAACAAATCATCAATAATGTTTTTAAAGGAGTAGGTGTTTATGACGGTTAAAAATGTTAATGGTGTCAGGCTGGCAGAAGGCAGGCAGTCACTAAAGTCTAGAGTGTGTATTTTCAGAGCAGTGGACTCTTGTTTTTGTGATAATGGGCTTAACGGACAGACAACTGACAGTTATAAACAGCTGATCAACTTACAGCGTGGGAGTCATCGTTGCTTGTTATTGTCAAATTACAATGTTGAGCTCGTCTTGCGCGCCTGCAGCGTTCTTGCAGCCTGCCTGAGCTTCCTTGAGTCTGGGGAAGAGGGGGTGGAGAGAAACAACTTGCTTCAACCATAGTCATGTATTTAATACCATTTAAATCTGTTTAATATGCCATCTCTTGGCTCCAACTTGCTGTTTGGACTGCTGTACTAATTTTTGGACGCACACTTAGATATTTCTCCTTTAAAGTAATGTAAAGCTGCTGTGCTGATTGCTAAAATGTAGGGGGTCTCTGCTCAGCACAAAGCTGTAATTTCTTATCTTCACACCATGTGCCTTGAATGCAGCTTACTTGCAAAACTCCCCAGCAGCAACTGTATCTGTCCATGTAAACCGTCTCTCACTGCCGCTGTTTTTCTTTGTTCCTTCATCTTTGTCGTGGCCATTACCCTCCTCTCTCTGCCCTCTGGCAACCAGTGAAGAAGTCTGTGACGTTGATGCAGGATATTCGTAACACAGTTCCCCATCCAAGCCCATTTTCTTCGTCAGATTGGAAGTGCGGATATTTATAATCTTGGGGCACCAGCTAATGGTATTTGCAGAGCAAAATCAGTTTAGTGCGTGTTTTCCGTAATGGCCTTGACTGCGTGGCATTGCCAGCGGCCCTGTCTTGAATGGTGGAAGGATGGCTCTAATTTGGGCTAATGGGTGACTCAGCCGTCATCATCATGTGTCCCTCAGTGGGCTGCAGATGGCTGGTGAGGCATGGGTGCAGCGGAGCCTCCGTTACACACACAGAACAACACAATGCATCAAGTCGGTGACACATGCAGCCAATACTGACATTTGTAGAACCACATCCAGTCAGGGAGAGCGGGCGGTATGAAATGAGAGTTGCTCAGCCATACGTATGTGCACAAAACACAGAGGAAGAGGTTAATCAGTGGCCAAGCTAATCGAATCATTTGTCATCAGATTAGATTAAAGCACTGAACTTTCCCTTGGGCAATCATCTGGGGAGATGGCTGTGGCTATGCGAGGCGGCGCAGGTATCAAATAGCTGTGAAATGGTGATGCATGGTAAGTGACTGCTCGCTTTTGTTCAAACTCTACTTATCTGCACATGCTTGAAAATAGAGACAAGGCAAGCAAATCACCGTGGCAACTGGAATGCAAGGTGGGTGCTAGGCAGGCGGTTTGAAACTGGGATGGCGACCCTGTGTGCTGCATGCAGGGGGGGAAAGGTGGAGGGCTTCGAACAACGCGCTGGCTCCCTGGCGGGGCAGTGTCTGACTGAGGCCAGGCAGGAGTGCTGCAGTGGCTAGTTTACATTCCACAGAGTCGGCTAAGCTTCACCAACCTCTGCTCTGCTTAGACATGCACACACACACACACACACACACACACACACACACACACACACACATACATGCTGATATATTTGCAATTTCTCAGAAACATACATATTTACTCTTCCTGTATGCCCTCCACCAATCCAAAATTACTATACCTCCATCGCTGCCTCTTCCACCAGGACACAATCATATTTCGTCTCACATCAACCATGTAGGCAGATAACAAAACACCTCATCTGTACCTCCTAACCCCACCCCCTCCCATCCCCAGGTAACCTTGGCAACAGCGTCACTTTGCTTCATTGCAGTGGAGAGTGGGGGAGCGAGAGAAGGTGATGAGAGGTTGCAACGTGGGGGAGTCAGTCCCAGGGGAAGAGTGAGCCAGTTTACAACTGTACAGAGCAGAATAGGTTTGCCACCCCCCACCCCTCCCACACTACCACCACCCCCAGAGACCCATTACCAGGGGTCAGAGCTCTGGTCTTGGGGCGGCTCTGCACAGGCCTCTGTGTGCAACCTGTCAAAGATCAGCCGCGTGACCTGAGTACATATGGGGGACATGGCTGGATTGTGAGGAGGTAACTCGTGTCTACTGTATGTGTTACTGGTGTATAAGCTACTGAAGGAACAAGGAGGGTTAACAGCAGCTGTTTGGCAGCTGGCCCAGCTAAATTTTGGTTTTATATTTAAAAGTGTGGCATTTTCCAAGTTAAGATTTCAAGCTTTATTTGACAAATTTGCAAACTGGTGACTTTATGGCAGAGAAAATGCTCAATGCTGTGTATTTTTAATAAACAAGTAAAATGCTCTTAAGTAACTGCCTTTGTTTTGATGCTTAGTGTAGGTAGAAGTGCTGAAGTGATTTAAAGAGTTTTAACTTGCTGTTGGGGATTGTTTGAATTCTAATTATTCTGACTGAGATTAATATTCTTCTTATTAATTTTGGTTCATCATGTATGACTCACTCACTCACAAGTGTGTGGTGGTGGCTATATCCGCAGAGACCCTGCCCTCTGCTTGTACTTCTCATTATTTTACAGTGCTTGCGATGCTTTAGCAATCAAAAATGCTGCTATTTGTTGTCCTGGGAATAAGACTCAACAATAAACAATATTTTTGGTGTGTGTACGCACAGCTCGGACAAATCCTGCTCATCCTGCCTTTAACGATTCTCAGTTTCAATTCTTTGTCCGCATTCTTCACAGAAGAGTTGTGTAAATGCTAACCATCACGGATAAATGGTACCAGTAGGAACAACAGTTTAAAGTGATATTCCACTTTGTGAGAATAAGCCATTCAGTATGTACTCACCACTATGCCGATGTGATGATGGGTGAAGGTCTTCAGTTCACAAAACAATCCTGGAGTTTAACTACACCTTTAAGCCAACATTAGCTAGTTAACTATGGTAGTCTCTTTCTGGTTTCTTGAATATTTTGGGGTTTACTTTGTCTACTTTACCGTAACAATAGAGAGTATCTCATCCTTGTAAAGCGTTTTGTAGCATAGCATTTGCTAAATTGAGGTGACTGTTAAGACTCACTCAGTTTGTGCTAGTCACCTGCTAGTCAAGCAACTTAGCAAAGGCTGAGTGGGTTAACTGAGAATAATGCTAGACTTGTGATTTTATAAAACGAATACATTAAGACACTTGTTTCCAACCTAGGGGTCAGGATACCCATGGGGGTTGCAAGATAATTTCTGGGAGTTGCCAGATGGGAGTGGAGATGTTTTTTTAAAATTATGGCAAGCAGTAGAGAATGAGAGCCAGAAAGCAGCTCTCACTGACATCAACATGAGGTTCAAGCACTCAAATATGCAAGATACAGCTGGCCCCAAGGAATGTGCCTGAATAATAGTTAAAATTATAAACCAGCACAAAAATTACTCCATGTTCTGAACAGACACAAACATTAACAAAAAGTAACATTTGCATTTTGTAACATAAGATATTAAACTTGGCAAACTACATAGTTCTGCACTAGGCATGATGGGAAATGAGGCTGTATTTAGGCTGGAGAATTGTTAATACATTTTATCATCTGTACCAGTGATATAATTTGCCTGAGAATATATTTTATAGAGTGTGTTTGTTAGAATCAAAGCAATGCTCTTAGTGTTTTAGTTTCTCAGGCAGATGGGGGTGGGGGGATCGTGATCACCAACCTGATTATCCTGGGGGCACAGCTCGAAAAAGTTGAGAATCACTGCATGAGGAGACAGGGAGACATGCTTACATTCAAGAGTCTGTCTGTCAGCAGGACAGATAGCCGGACAAATAGCCAGATTGATATACGGTAGGTGTTTGCAGTACATGGTTCAATTTAAAATTAAGAGTGAAATTTGTGCAGGAATTAACAAGAAGAATCGAAATTGAGGTTTCTTAATGATTCCTTTGGAATCGATTTTGAATTGGTCCTCTATGCCCAACCCTTTTTACAAATGCATAGTATTATGTTTTATTTTGTTTGTAAGGAGTATGCAAAATTAACTCTTTTGTCCAAAGGCCAAATGGCAAGTGGATGTTCACGTTTTATCAGCCACTTACATTGTTTTTTGTGTTTTTTGTCTGGTGAATGAAGCAAATCCACAGTTGCACCAGCCACATGCATATTTTACCAGCAGTTAGCTGGTGCTAATTTTGTTCCTTGTATCTAAGTTGTAAATCATCACTACTTTTTCAGCACCAACAGGCAAATCCCAACATTAAGATTTTATTTCAGCAAACAGGCAATTGCATCTCAAGTAGAGAGAACTGGATCAGCCTTTTTAATGCAGCTTTTGATTTAAAGCTGCAGTATTCACTGTATTTTTACATAAAAATCTGTGCAAATGCAGAGCCAAGAAGCAGTAAAAGTAACTTATTGTACTACAGTGATCATAATACATTGCATTTATGATGCAAGATGCAGGGGGTGGACACAGTTACATTAACACTTGTAAACTGAAATGCAATCCAATGCAATAGCCTTGCAATAAATTCTACTACTGTACCTTTGTCTGAGGCTTTTCATGTTTGATTTTTTTTTTCCAGTCTGTGTCAGAGAGATGTTGATCTAGCTCTGCTGTCAGTTTCGAGGTCACCGTGTTATACTGTGTGGTGCCTCTGTTATTTTGTCCAATGGAAAAAAAATAACACCTAACAGCATATTGCAATACAGTACTGAGGTGTTTCTGTTATATCGAAAAATAATGAAAACCTTGACAGCATAATGTAATCCAGTATAACACCAACATGAACCATAGCTTCAAAATTTACTATTGAGTTGAGTCAACACCTCTGTGACACAGAATCCACAAAACATTTTATGTAACCTTAACAAAAGTAGATATATTGCAGGGCTATTGCATTAGGTTGCATTAAGATCTAATAGTGTTTTGTCCACCTCCTGTAAGGAGAGAGCCGTCACTACTAGACCATATTTTCAGTACAGTGACAACATTTAAACCATAGCCTGCGCAGGATGCTATGGAGATAACCCGCTATGGTACAGTGATTCCTTATTTTACACTCACACAATACATCTTCCAGTGTGGTGCAATTCTTTAAAAAAAAGAGGCAGGTCCTCATGAAACTGATGCCCTCATGAAGCCACATGCCACATGATTCTCTGTAGACCATGTTGGATCCCTTTTTTGCAGCCTTGCTGACATGGCTCAGCTCCATCATCTCTCGCCACAAAAATTCCCTGAAAATGTCTTTTACTGCCATTTTACAAAATTGGATTCACATAAATAGACGAACATTTAATGTTTAATAGTTTAAAGTAATTAAGTAATTTTTTGATATTGTGTAGTTAGATTTATATACTATTCAACCAATCTAAGACAGGGTATAAAATGCATTGATAACCATTTTATTTTTTACCCATAAGCAGTGAGCCAGAGATGGCAGCAATCCAACAAATGGTTGGAAAGAAAAGACAGATCAGGAAACTGAAAACAAGCATTTAAATGTAACTCAAATGATCAAACGCTGAAATGTGACTCACTATCTTTTTTAAAGAGGGTTGTGATCATTTGGTTTGATAGATTGTTGATTGTTTGCTGAAATATGGTGACGCTCTTAAACACATGAGTTCCTATAGGCTGTTCCTCAGTGGTACAATGTTGCCTGAGGGTAATGTCTAGACAAACTCATGGAAAGAGTTCATTTTTCTTTTTCAGTTTCAAATGGCATACATTTTGGCATATGAACCATTAGTATTGTAATATATTTTATTCAAAATTTAAAGCAACTACAAGGAACTTTTATATTGTGTTGAGTTTAACTACAGAATATAACATCAAAAATTTAATTATCATAATAAAAATCTCATATAGAGGCATCAGCAAAAAATTGAGAAAGTTTCATAACCAGTTAAGTACTCCATGTAGTAGCTTTAAACTATTTTCATTTCTTACCATTGGGTACAGTGTTTCTGTAAGGTAATGCGCCCTAAAGTGTACCCTAAATTAACTTTTTCCTTGGAAATTTCTCTAAATTATGTTTTGTAGACAAAAAAACTACATTTTTTTTTTTTACCAACTGGCATCATACTGCATATCTTAGAGGGATAACTGACTGTTTTTTGCTCCATAAAATTGGTGATTATTGGTTTGGAGCTGTAAATTTGCATCTTCAAATTAGGTAACACAAGTCTCAATAGCTGATAATAGGCCGAGAGACTTTAGTGCTTGAGCACAGATGAGGTATTGAGCTGACTACATGAAATGTCAACAAAAATACTGCCAAAATACAGCCCACTTCAATATGGACACACCACTGAAAATTGATGAAAACAACTGTCAAATAAAGTAGTGGGCCGAGGATTTAAGAGTATTTTACAAGTCATTAATAAACATATCCCACGCCTCCGTCCCCCATCACTGGTATTGACTGCCAACTATTGGGAAACACTGCATATCTCACAAGTCTGTGGGCCTTTAAAGAAAACAGAATGTGCCCCTGTGTGTGTGTGTGTGTGTGTGTGTGTGTGTGTGTTTGGGATGATATATATTTTTGTGAGCATGTGCGCCTGTGCTTTGGTCTGAGCCATGTACGCTTGAGTACGCATTGGTCTCTGTGAGTCCCCCCCCCACCCCCCACCACTCTTGTGACGCCCCCGGGTCTGTTGGAGCCACTGGAATCAAATCAAATCAAGTCAAACTCATTTCATGCCCCCCTCCCCCTCCGAGGAATTCCTCTGACGTCCCTGGCACCAACAAAAATAAAAGATGACATTAAGGAAGCGTGTAAACATCCAGCTGTGCGCACGTGAGGCCTGCGCGCGCACACACACACACACACACACACACACACACACACACACACACACACACACACACACAAGCATAACTACATAAAGATAATTCAAAGCAGTGGCATGTGACAGGTCGTGCACATAATGTTCCTTCCTTCCTACCCCTGTAGTCCCACAATGCCTAGTTGAAAGGACCTGTAGCCCAGCGTGTACATCTTTTTTTCCCCCGGGAGACGGCATATAATGAGAAGGCACCATTATGGGTCCAGCAGGAGCCTGTGCCTCTGTGCTGCCGCTGCTACCACAGTTACCCGTGAGGTCTTTCTCTTTGTTAGTTAAGGGGAAGAGCAGCCGCAGACGTCCCTCGCTGTCTGCTTGTTAGCCAGCAGTAATGACTAGGCTGTGGGGAGCCAGGCGACCAGGCCAAGGCGCTGGAAGCCTGTTCCCCTCTGCTGGCCCTCAGCTCACCGACAGGAAGGGGAACAGAAGCAGACACCACAGAGGACACACTGGGTGGATCAGATCCGACAGACTGAGGAGGCAAGAAGTGAGAGTATAGGGGGGGAGGAAATTTCTACCTCCGGACAGCCCGAGACCAAACTAGACCATTACCGACTCACACACACAAGCACACGGGATCCAGCGAGCACACAGCCTGTTCACAGACCTGGCATTAGATCAATGCTAGCTGAGCAGCGCTAAGATCAATGCGCACTTTGTACAAAATGTGCCTCGTAGGTTTGTGCGGTTCTCCGGGATCATGTATTCACAGGGATGTGATTAGAATTTCTGAACCGAGCGGCTGTTTGAATTGGAGAACTTTGTGATAGGCAGCGTCTTAGCTCAGGATCCTCCAACACAATCAAATAAGACTTGCTTTTATCTCAAGATACAAAGTAAAAAAAACAAACCCTGCCTGTGGTGTTTCACTACATGAAAGAAATTTGTGAATGCATTTCACAGTCGAGTTGTTTTTTATGATCTTGTGCATTTAGTAGTTTCCAGATGGTCTATGTTTATCTATGATTAGTGATCTATACACGCATCCTGTGTGCTGTGACAGATATTATCATGTCCATTTATTGTGTTTACGTTACACATGAGCCGATCAATAATTCAGAGGGAGACACGCCAGCCATCTGCATTACATGGCAATATGGCAGCAATAACTCAGAATGGCCTGTTAGTCACCATGTACGCTGCATGCTCACCAGGAAAGGTGATGGAAATAGCTCTTGTGCATGTCATGTAGTAATAAATGTGTGGAGAATTATTTTTTATGGATAGTAATATAAATTTTAACCAGAGGTGACAAAACTACACACATTCTTTTCTCAAGTTTAAGCACAAATCCTTGTTTAAAAAAAGACTCTGGTATATGTAGAAATAATGATTTAACTTCTTCACTCAAGTAAAAGTGAAAAAGTCGAGGCTCTTGGGCTGTGATGATAACCACATTACTTCAATCCCACGGTCACCACTGTCACACACAAGTCAGAATCAAAGCTTCTGATTGGTTGACAAGTCAGGAACACAGCCTGGGATTGCCACTGGATGGCTAACAACATGCTAGCAACAGTTTTTAGGGACAGATTGATAAATAATTACAGAAAAAATTTGGTGTTGGATTACTGTGGATTTATTTGACCACTTCTCCAAAAAGACTGCAGTTCAAGGCTGGATTACAAAGCTTCTGAAATGGATACAACCGTAAGGGGCCCATGTTGTAAGGTACAAGGTTAGCATTAGCATTAGCTTAAGGTTAGCCTTTCTCAGTTAATTTCAGGGCTAACCCTGTCAAAGTTGGGAAATAGCAGGCAAGACTTTTCTTGGTCTTGAGAAGCTGCAGTGTTTATTAACTGACACAGTGTAAGCTGTCCTGCACATTTACTACAAGACTGACAACTTAGTGCTAAGCGAAAGTTTCTGCTCTGCTATGAGTAGCTCAGCAGTCTGCCGCTTGCGATCTTTCTCTTGCAAGCCGCACACATTTACGCTCTGATCTGTTCTTTAAAGGAGCTACATTACACTTATATCAGTACGCCTCAATAAAGTCTAAGAAAATGTAATTATTAAGGCAGCCACGGTAAATCGCTACCCCGTGGGAATATATTGCTTTGTCACTGCGATAAGAAAACATCAACACCCTCACAGCGCTAACAGGCTCTGAAAAGTACTTTAAGCACAAAAGTTTTGAAGTAGCCCTGTGAAGGACATTTCTAGCAACTGTTTCTGTGCAAAGCTAACTGAACCTCATCTTTTCTCTACAATTGAGTCCCTCTCTTGTCTGTCTCATCTTGTTATGCTTTTTACATTGTTTTTGTTTTGTTGCGTCTGTGTGAAATGCACTGATGGATACATCAAGGAATCGTCTTTTTGTTGTTATTGTCTCACCCATTTAGGTTGAAATAACTCTTGATGTTGGGAAGGTGCAAAATAAAAAAAATCAATTCCCTTCTAATGCATTAAAACTAAAGTAACGGCCTTGTTTTGAAAATGAAAGGAATAGGAAGGAAAGATATTTGTGTTCAAATGTAGGGAGTAAAAGTAAAAAGTCAGAAAGACAGAAAATAATTACTCAACAGATACAGATACAGATACCTGAAAACTCTACTTAAGTACAGTAACAAAATATTTGTACTTTTTTACTTCCTACCTTTGATTTTAAATGTCCATGATGAGCCAAATCCTAAGGTCACAAATGCAGTTGACTGCATTTTTACCTGCCAGTGTTTCACTTTTGAAGATGAAACCATTGACGCTGCCTGAGGGGTGGATTAGCCGCTGAGGAAGCATCTCGCTGTTTGGCCTGGCGACTATCGATAGATTCCAGCAGGGAACTTTGTGTTAGCCATGGCAAGAGAGCTTTGAAACAAGTGCAAAGACAGGCAGAAGAAAGACAGATTTTAGTAGTTTACCTCAAATTAAATGTGTCAGATGAAGAATGCATCGTACTGAGTGTACTAGAGAAGATGATAGTGTTTTTATCTTTATTATCATCATTATTTTACTATCTAGTGCCTCAGCCCAGGGCCATAGTCTCGATCCCCTTTGGTGGATTGCGGATGGAGTGCAACGTTGTGTGAAGACTCACAAACAACATCTGCAGCAGTGGCAACCAGGCACTCCCTCTGTGCCTCATTCTCCTTCCAAGTACACCCACGTTCCCTCTCATCTGCTCAGGCCATCATCCCTTCTTCCTCTTTCTTGCTGCTTCTACTGCCGTAGCCTTCCAGAAGACCCATCTTTCATCTGGACTGTTGACTTAGCGCAGAGCTGGCTGGTCCAACACTGTGGATTCACTTGAATGGAACTGAGCTGAGCTGACTGCAGTGCCGAAACACAATAGGCAGTGCATTATTGATTATGTTTGTGATCTAACCTTGGTGCTCAGGAGTACCCCCTCCTCTTCCCTTCCGTCTTCCCTGCGCCCATGCATAATTTCTGCACCAAAAGGGTGAGTTTTTTTCACCTCTTAATGGAAAGTTGGGAAGAACTATGAGAGATTTCCAATAACTCTGGGTTCGACATTCAAGTTCTGCTCCTTATGTTTACCCAGTGGTGGATTCTAGTTCCACGGCCTGTCAAAGGTCGGCACGGCAGACTGAGACAAATAGAGAGAAAGTGTGTACAAGAGCGAAAAAAGAGAGAGCTCTATTATAAATAGATGCCATCAATCAGGGGAATGTCCTTCATTTGGCATGCGTCAGTCCTGGAGGGAGAAATGCATATTCAATCTTGAACAATGAGTGTCAGTCACACCGCTTTCACCAGACACATGACAGCTGTGCGCAGTGGCTGGTTACACACTCGGAGAATAGGAGCTGCAAGCAAGTGAGGGGGAGAAAGCCCAATCATTGCACAAGGGAACTGAATAAGCAACAAACTGGTTCCCCGGAGGAAGATTGATGGACTTCCCTGTGCTGTCTAGACTCGAGTCAGGACCAATGTTTAAGACGACTGACAAGATGCACATGTAACACTGTGTATGTTACATATATGTATGTATCATTACTATCGTGTCTGATGTGCAAGATGACGGACATGTAGTGTCCTAGAGCGACAGATCCTTCCCCCGAGGGTTGTCTCTCGACTGATCCTTGCAAATGTGAGGAGAGCCGTTGTTGGCGTTTTATAAACAAGGATGCAGCTGCTCCCAGTTGGATCACAATGTTCCGCCAGCAGTTGAAGTGTTTAGTCTCTTCCTTCACTTTCAGCTTTTACAAAGTCATGTTGTGTAAACTCCTGCTCTGGCTTTACCCAGTATTAATAAGGCCTCGACGGTGCCTGCACTGGATTGAAGGAAGAACTAGAAAGAAATATTCCCTTTTGCGGCAACGCACGATTTTATTTCTCCATCTTCTCTCTGTGAGAGATGGAGCAGTAAAAGGTGGGATTGTGTTTGTAGGTGTGATTGCATCAGCTCAGCGTTAGCACAGCCCGGCACGCTGTGTGTATTGAGTTTTTTCATCTGCTGTTAGTTAATGTGATTTGAGCAACAGGTCCTGCTTAGTGGCAGGGTGTGCAGAGAGGAGAGATGTGGTGGCGGTTTTCTGCTTTCTCTTAATAGGGGTCAGGGAAGACAGTCTGCCAGTATTTCTCTTTAATCGCATTTAGGAAACTTCATCCCCTCGAGGTGAGGCAGGGTTTGTTTCTCTTTTTTTCAATGAGTCTTGTGTCTTTTTTATTGTCCTCTGGAGGAATGCAGAGTTGAACCATTTAGGGCCAAGCCCGAATGACTACACTAAAAAAGCCTCTGGTTATGAAAAGCCACAGAGGGAATGTTTGCACTGTAGCCTGTAATTGTCAGTTTCATTACGCTAACAACCAATGGTATATCCGAGTCAAGCAAGTCAAGGCTGAATGTAGTGAATGTGATTAGTGTCTCCGGCAAAGCAGAAAGCCTTCAGCCCGATGACAGGATTGTTTTCCTGCAACACAAGAATAAACTCTTTTTGAACCGGTCAAATGAAATCATGCCAAACGTCACTGTTACATCTCAGCCAAAAAAAGAAAACCCTCCTTCTACATGAGAGTCTGCACATATTACACAATCTATACATTAACTACAAAAGACTTACAAACAGGTCACATCGAGTGGAAGGAGCATCCAAGTGGAAGCTGATGGGCTGAGCAGACACACACAGGGCCAGACGTAGAGCCGGAGTGGAAGAGACGGAGGAGAAGTCAGGCAAACGAACGAGTGCGGACCCGAAGCAGAAAACACAACCTGACGGGGACGAGGAGTTCTGTCAATATGGCTTGTGTTGTGACGCATGCAGGCTGCTGTGGTGGAGCGACGGGGGAAGAGGCAAGGCTCCCCAAAGAAAGATGGGAGAAAAATGACAAGAAAGGGTCGGCAAGCAGAGGCGATGAGGAGCAAAAATTGGATCTTAACTTGGAAATTGCGTCCAAGCTGTCCGAAACTATGTCCAAGCATGCTGAATCCCAGCATTGCTAAGTAGTTTCTCATCATTAAATGAGTGTAAGAGTATTTTAACACTTTCAAACAATCCTGACCCAAAGCGAAGCAATTAAATGGAAAATCCAGTGCAAGCCTATCCAAGTCTGTTCTAGGCAGGTCCCAGTGGGTTTGGGTTATAATGTCAAGCTCTAACAAAAATCTGCAAAAATGAGGAAGTGGGAATGGAATTAAGAGGAAGCCAGCCACTAGAATAAAGCAATAGGGAGTGGAGCAGAGAGTTGAGAGGAGGACAGCAGTGAGGCAGGAGCACGGCACAAAAACACCCATCTCTACTCGTCAATTATTAATTTTGTGGTCCGCTTTAACATTTATTCATGCCTGTCGCAAGTCCATCTCAGGGCCAATACAGACAGACCAATGCATGCAGCTGTGGGCAATTTCCAGTTTTCATTTCATCTCGCATGCACGTTTTTGGAGTGTGGGAGGAAACTGGAGCACCTGGAAG
>JAJHUR010089876.1:0-18409 GCA_027495735.1 Lutjanus campechanus | reverse complement strand
AAAAAAAAAGATCAAACAGATGTTTCCGTGATTAACACCCTTGTGATAAAATACACCAGAATCTTTTAATGAGATATGTAGTTTATCAGATCTTTGGAATCGTGTTATATATAAGGCCAAATACACAGAATCGATCTTTAGGGCTGAAAATAGCAAATATTTTCATTATCAGTTAATCGGATATTATTTTCACTATTAATTGATGAATTGTTTAATTTATAATATGTCTATAGTTTGTCCAACCAAGGGTCCAAAACCATCACAAATTACAAATAAAAGCAACAAATACACACATTTAAGGTGCTGGAATTGGCAAATGTTTGACATTTTTGCTTCAAAAAGGAATGAAATGATTAACCGATTATCAAAATAGCTAGCGATTTATTTTCTTTTGATTGACTACTCAATTAAATGACTTATTTTTGCAGCTCTATTATATTGTACTGTACGCAAAACTTGACTTACTGTTTTAAATACCCCTAAATGTTTTGCTGACAGTTGACTACTTCAAAATCTGCTTCAAACAATCATGATGAAATGAAAGTGCATAAGGTAAAACAATTTGACAATATAACATTTAATATCCAGGCATTATTTGAAACTAAGAATGATCAAACGGATGCTTCCATGATTAGCCCCCTTGATAGCACACCAAAATCTTTTAATGAGACTTAGTTTATTAGATCTTGGGAATCAAGTTAAAAACATACCGCCCTAAAGTCAGAAACACAGAATCAAACTTAATGCACACATGCACCACAGCAGCTTAACTATCTAATACAATAAACCCTGATTCTGATTCTGAAGAAAATCTTACATGACTGTCCAAATAACATCCAAACTCATGATTATGAAGTGGAGAGGAACCTCTATTTGAAATCTGGTTAAGAACTATCATTATCTAATATTTGCCTTTTTGGCAGTTTATTGCACCCACAACCAAAGCAAGTGAGAGTGAGTTTCTTTTGTACAATGATTTCAGAGAGAGATTTTCTGCTTTCTTAAAAATGATTTTCAATACACATTGACAAATTGCCTACCTGTAGCTGTTAGTTTAAATCAAATTCTGGGTCCCTTGATGGTGGCAAGTGTAAAGAATTGTGTATAAAACTTTTAATACATTGTCCAATCACTCACAACATTTGTGCACAATTCGTTAAAATCAACTAATTTCTGAAAACTCTTTAATATACTGCACATGTTCCACTTAATTCAAGACAATAAAACATGCTTTTCACTGAAGAATAGACTTACAAATTGTAACCTATAGATCTACAAGCATCATTGTTAATATAAGTTTTTGCATACGTGGCATTGGTTTCTTGTTATTCATTTTCATTTGGATATAAGAAAGAAATCAAATAAAATGCCTGTGCCCTTTTCCATAGAACTACATATTTTATATGTGTTAATACAGTAATTGTGTGTGAACACACAATGAAATAAAACCACAATGGTACATTTCTATGTTTGAGAGCCCCTACGAAGGAACTCAAGGCCGTCAGTCAACAGATCAGATCTTTTCTCGCCTTCCTTGTCAGACATGAATTGTTTAGCTCTAAGAGAAGAAACCAAAACCACTGATTTTCTTGGTAACTAAGGAACAGCTATCAGTTGATGTGTGTACACATGATATTCGAACGCCCTACCTTACACCTTGATACTCATAAACATCCACTTTGAAAGAAATGATGAAATTGCTTATTTAATTATTTATGAAACACATCTTTTCTTGATATGCTCTGTGAACTGAATGCCTTCAATGGGCAGCCTTGTCAATTGTTGATCGCTGTAAGTAAGCCAAGGGGGGATGCAGTAACTCATACATCATGAATACTGTTTTGGTCCACTAATGAGGAAAAACAAGAAGCAGGAAAGAAATTTGATGCTTTTCTTAAGGATAGTTGTAATGTTTCACATTTCTATAATGATCATTTTATTTATACTTGATGGTTTTGCAAAAAACTAATTTAGTCTAAGATTAGCTCCAATCAGACTTAAGCAAAACAAGGTTTGAAATTAAGTAGAGCTCTGTTGCACATTTTAAAAACTAGTCTCTGCTTACTAAATCCAGGTTTACTGATGTAAACTGAAATTAAATAGAGTTTAATCAATATGCTTACCCCACATAAAATTTGTGTGCTTGAAAGATAAAAAGTTACCAAATGTGACATTGTTTGCTTTGTTGCTAGCATAGACAGTAAAAAAAAAAAAAAGTTACATTGTTTGTTAGCTAGAAAAGTTACATTGATTGCTTGCTAGTTTAAAAGTTTTTTAAAAAGTTACATTGTTTGCTAGCTAGCTAAAAATTTGGTTAGCCTACTCATGATGGCTCAGCAGAGGATTGTTTTGCTCAATCTATCTAAAAAAGGCGGCTATTTTAAGTCAAACCCTCACAAGTCTAAGTTTAATCTTAATACTGGGTCACAGTTTAAATTGGAGTTTGAAGTTTTAGTGTAACAGAATTCAGTCTAGTAAAAGAGAGTAAAAACTAAACTGAGGTTCAAATTTAATTGCTCTTAATTTTAAGCTAAATTAAAATTAAACCATAATTTAGGTTTTAAATGTATCGTTGTTAGTGCAATCCAGCCACTGTGTTGCATTTCTATTTACAATTCAGGCGGTAAATGTTGATTTTGTGTTAAATTTCTCCTCTAGATGGAAACAATCACCTGGACAGGATTTTCTTATAACTGGAAACCCTCAAATCATAATTTATTTATTTTTTTCAGTTTAATTCGCTCCACCTCCCTGCCTTAACTTTTCCCTGTGTGCAGCAGACGGCTGTGCTATGAAACAATATGAGGAGGCAACAAACCTCAAAGTAGTTCTTGTTTTTATGTCCAAGATGAGGCGGCAGCACCTCTTACATTGTCAGCCTCAACATGCATATGCTTGATATTCCATCAGCATATAACACATTGTCATCCATGAAGGTTATTGCCAAACTGGCTGTATTATGTTGTCGCTGTGGATGTGGTCTGTCTGTTTAGGTGACAGTGTTGATGTGTTTCTTTGAAATGGGTCCCAGCCCTCTCAATCAATTTTTTTTTGTGTGTGTGTTTGTTTCTCTGGCTTTATTTTTTTTTTTCTCCATTTGTTGCAGAGAGCGCATCTGTTGGACAACACAGAGAAGCTGGAAAGGTCATCACGGAGACTGGAAGCCGGCTACCAGATAGCAGTAGAAACTGGTACGTATTCTGTTTTGGATTGGGTTAGGAAGGGAGTGGGGTGGTGTTGGGCGGGGGTTCAAGATAGTGGTGAGGATGAGTGAGCGACAGCAAATTGTCTTGCTCATATGCGAGGTGGGTGGATATGTGTGTTTGTGTGTGTTTGGTGGGGGGGTGGAGGTGGGAGAGGGGGGGGTCGGAAAAAACCTCTTTCCTTGACGCCTGATGACATTTTCGGGAGCACATCAAAGGCGAGCCAGGGAGGGAGAGGGAGAGGTGTACAGGCGACAGATCGGGCGCCGCTTCTCCTTGCTCTGCTCCCGAAGAAAATTCGTGCATCGCTGTGACTGTGTGTTTGTGTGTGTGTGTTGTGTATGCTGTATGCATGTGTGTTGGGTGGGTGGTGGTGTGTTTTTTTTTTTTTACACAAACAGACAGGGGGTCTATGAAAATAAACAACGTCAGCGTTCCTCCTGAAGTTCTTAATTCAGGAGTGTAGAAGGAAGAAAAAAAAACATAATATCACTTTCTAAATAAACCATCCGAAAAAACACACAAACTCCTTTTTTTCCTCATTATCAAGGATGGTTTTTATCTTAAAATAGGAAAAAAGCTCATTGGGATCTTAAATAGATTTAACCAGTTAGCATATTTTTTTTCTTCTTCCTGTCTTCCTTCCTGACAGTCACCACATTATTGAGGCAGAGTGTATTCCTCAGAGATGTATCAAAGCTCATTCTTGAAGTATCAACCAGCTTTCTGTGGCTTCCGTTGTAGTTTTGAAAAAGTTTGTCAATTTACACTATAATCGCGGGGTGGCTGGCGTGTGCGACATCGACAGATTTAATAATTCAAGTCAAGGAAGGTTCGCACGCAGACCACCAGCTTTTGATGTTCTCTGTAACTTGCATTCACAAATTCATAAATACAATCTACATTCTCTGCTTAAAAATGTTGATCCAAACGCCTCAGTTTCCCGGCTGTGTCAAATTCTGCGACAGCCGACAGGTTTTTTAATTCCACCCAGTCGTATGACTCCACAGTGGTTCCACAGTGGTTCATCTTTTTTATGTTTTCCCTCCCAGCGTGGCTGGTGTTAAAGAAGTGGGCCGTGGCTTAACAGTGTTCAGTACCTACTGGGCCCGGCGGTTTCTCCTGTCCTACTCGGCCGCATGCCCCTTGACCCTGTGTCACTGGTGGCCGTCTCATCCACTGAGTGTGCGGCTAGCTAAGAACAATGCTCGTTTATCCTGCCTCAGTCTCACACACTTGGCTTGGTCCACACCAGCTGGGGCCGTGTTTGTGGTTTGGTGGGGAAGCTTCGCCCCGCGTCTTTAATCCATGACCCCTTCCTTTACTCCGCTGTCGATACCAACCCTCCGCTCAGATGCACAACCTGAAATGGCGATGTCTCTGGGGTCAAACAGGGAATACATCTGCACAAAGGATATAGATACACAGGGAATATGCACTCCTCCACCAGACTAATTACTATATATGCCAAGCTCTCAAATTCAACAAACACACTGGGCACAAACATTTGGTCGCCATATTTATCCACTGGTTTATAAGGTTTGACAGTGTTTGCCATCCGATCCCAACTTCAGTTTGGTCTTTAATTTAGCGTTGTTCACCCATCTCAAACTATATATTTACCCTTGTGGTTCCACAGCGGCTCGTCACACCACTTCCCAGACATCTCCTTGAAATCCTGCACTATTTAGATCATAGTCCTGCTGTAGTTCTCCTGCTGAATTTTCCAGTTATGGTAATAAAAAGCCACCGCATCTCTCTAACAATCCAAGATCTTTAAATTAAAGTAGCTTTGCTGTTTAATCACAGAGCAGCCTCTGTTGATGGTACTGTAAATGTAGTCTTTTTAGGATATTCATTGTAAATGTAAGCTAGGGCTGTAACTAATGATTATTTTCAGTATCTATTAATCTTTCGATCATTTTTGTTGGTCTATAAAATGTCAAAAAATAATGAAAAATGTTGATCACTGTTTCCCAAAGCCCAAAGTAACGTCTTCAAATATCTTGCTTTGTCCACAACCCACAGATATTCAGTTTACTGTCTCAAAATAGTAAAGAAACCAGGAAATATTCACATTTGAGAAGCTGAAATGAGAGAATTTGGACTTTTTCTCTTTAGAAAATGATCCCATATTCATTTTGGTTTTCAATTTAGTGTTTTTCAGACTATATTTACTCTTGTGGTTCCAAGAAGGCTCATCACAACACTTCTCAGACATTTTCATGAGATCCTGCACTATTCAGATCATAGTCCTGCCATAGTTCTTAGAGTATTGAGACAGTACACTAAGGACTGCATTGTCTTTTTGCAGACACTAAACTGTTTATTTTTATAGTCCAACAAAAGCTCCGCTTATTGTAGTTCCTTCTCTTTCACACCAACAAATACAAAATAATGAAATAAAAATCCAAGGAGTGTGCCACGCTTTATTCATGCACATTATGAAAATGGCATTGGCAATTGTTGAGGAATAGGCTTTGAGTTTTAAAACACAGAGGTGTGGCACCCATAGACGTTAAACAAGAATAATTAGAGCATTAAGTGTTTCTCCAATCAGACACTCTCTAGTCGTACTGTAAATACTTTTCTTGCCACAAACCTCAACTCTCCTCAGACATCTAAGCTGTACTTTTTTACGAAGAGCAGTTTAGCGTCGTTATTTTGCAGTAATTCAAAGTTGCATTCTCCATCCACAATGACACAGTAGCCCTTAAGAACTGTAATTGACCAATGGGGGGAAGTGGAACTAAAAGACATTTTATTTCAAAGAGATAGATCCTGAACAAAGAAATGGCGTAGAAACTCAGCTTTGCCCCCTTTTCTCTTCAGTGTCGACAATATATCTCTTAATGACCAGGAACAAAAAAGCCAGGATGCTTCTAGGTCACATTTAAGGGGAAAAAAAAGAGGACTCTTAGTTCTAAGAAAAGATGAATCTTCACACAGTACCATTTTATCAGATTTAAGCATTTTTTTCTACCATTCTCAATGTCTCCAGTGTATTTAGCAAAAACAAAGGCTTGCCAAAAGCAGTGAGAGCCCTCAGAGGGATATAGAGGAGACTCTTTGGACATGCAGAGCTATTTACCACACGCACCCTCAAGAACCAGGGTCCTCTGTTTGTCTCATAAATAAAGTATAGAACTTCATTAGTGAAGAGCACTGACTTAAAAGCCCAGGCATAGCAACAAGCAGACATGGGGGCTAGCCCAGTTAAAGAGGGCCCTAAATAAAGAGGGAGGGCATGCAGTTAGCCAATTTAAAGACATTTGAGTCAGGGGCATTTGAAATGCCCAAATGTGGAGGCTTGACTGATGTTAAATCAAAGACATGCCAGATTTTAGTCCTTCCCTCCACAGTTGAAAAGATTTTGAATGATTTATGATTGCTTGTTTGGAAATAAATAGCATGTCGGATAAGACATCTAAGTTGCAATGATTAGCTATTCCACCTTTTTGATTATTATTCATTGAGGGGGAGAGAGTTGAGTCTTAACATGCTGATCGACAGTTCATACAAAAACATGGCTTAAAATGCTCCGCCAGACTGCTGAATTTTCCAGCCATGGTAATGAAAATACACTGTTTTGTTTACTGGTACTCAAATAATCCAGTAGCTTTAAATTAAATTTGCTTTGTTGCGTCAACATAGACCAGCCTGTGTTGATGGCACTGAAAATGTACAATTGTTTTAGGGCATTAATGGTAAACTGGGGCTGCAACGCATGATTATTTTCTGTATTGATTAGTCTGTTGGTCATTTTCTTGATTAATTGATTAGTTATTTGGTCCATCAAATGTCAGAAAATTGTGAAAGATGTTGATCAGTGTTTCTCAAATGTCTTGTTTTGTCCACAACACAAAGATATTCACTTTAGTGTAAAATGTAGAAGTAAAGAAAACAGAAAATGTTCACTTTTAAGAAGTTGAAATCAGAGAATATGGAATTTTTTTTCCCTTAAAACAATAACTCAAAACGTTTAATCGATTATTAAAATTATTGATCACATTTTTCCAAAGCAGAAGGTGACATTTTCAAGTGTCTTATTTTGTCCACAATGCAAAGCTATCCAACTTGCTTTCATGTAAAAAGAAAACAGAAAATATTCACGTTTAAGAAGCTTTTTTTCCTCAAATATTACTCACACTGATTAATCGATTATCAAATTAGTCGGTGATTAATTTAATAATCAATTTATAATCACTTAATCATTGCAGCTCTACTGCGTACCCATCACAGTGCTGTGAAGAAATCATTTAAATTAAATTTTGAGAAGCAGAAGTCAGAGAATTATGACACTTTTTAAAAAATTGATCAATCATCAAAATAGTTAATTTAATGGTTGACAACTAATCAATCAATCGAGTAATCATTGCAATTCTATTGTAAACTTGACAGTAAACAACTTGGATTCTGGGCTTATCACAGCAGCAGTGGTTTTATGTGGGCTTGGAGCTTCTGTAGTTTTCTTGCAGATGCATAAGTCTTGCAGGTTTAATGCAATTCTAAATTTTTAGCTTTCATTTTAAGATGAAATATAAAGGCTGTAATTTTTATATTTACAAATGACTGAATGCATCTGAGGCAATATTTAAAAAAATGTACAAGTCAATAAAATACCAGCAAATGTGGAGTGAATTTACTTTGAAAACTCATCCCCCTTTATACTTGTTCAGTTGACACAAATAACTTAGCAATGCCAGCGAAATGAGCTGCAGAAACAAAGACGGAGACAGACAAAAGCGTTGCTACTCTGCATTTTAAAGGTGGCCAGCGAGAGGCTGAGAACACTTCTTAGGCGAGTGTTCTTGGTGTTTAGGGGCCTGTAATCAATCCTGCGAAATGAAAACAGCTCATTAGGGATTGATTTCAGTCCCGTTTAGATAAGCAGAGAGGGCCCAGACCGGCCCCCGGGGGCCCCAGCCGAGCCCAAAGTTCACACCATGCCAGGTAGAGAGCAGCACCACAGGCTATCAACTTTATTAGGATGAAGATAAGCTGATTAGACCTTGTCAATCAAAGGTGCCAGTGACTCAATCATGATCCAGGGGACTTTTCTTTCTGTCTCTCCCGTTTTCTCTCTCTTCCCACTCTCACAATCTCCCTCTCTTTTTTGTGATAAATCATTGAAGCGACCAACAAAGTGGCAGCCATCGCTGGGCTAAGCTAAGCAGCCCTGCAGTTGTCACCAAGGCAGACGCGTGGGGACCCTGTGATGATGTGACGACTATATTAAAGAGTACATCAATTTGTTTTAGAGCAGTTTGATTTTCAACTGCAGTGGTATTAAAAGAGAGGGGGGAAAAAAGAGGGGAGGGCGCGCGCGTGTGTGTCGGCGTCATCGAACATGATTCCAGTGGCAGAGCAAGGGGTGCTGGGACAGCGAGAAATAAATAGATAAATGACAGAGTGACGAGAAATAAATAAATATGTTTTTGTAAACATAAAAAAAAAAATCTTCATGGCTCCCTTTTGAAGCGGAGTGCGGCTTTGAGTCTTGCTGAGAGTCCATGGGCGCTGGAGTGGCCCAGTAACACAGCACACGTTTGTCCCGACTCTCTATCTCTCCCCCTCCATCTTCGTCTCTTTCTGTTTCTCTCCCACTCGCTTTATTTCTCCCTGTTCCCTCTAAAGATCAGACTCCATGATTCTTTTGGTGCTGGGCCACCAAAGTGGTGCTCGCTCCTCAAATCCATAAGCAAACACTTAGCAAATGACATAATCAGTTACATTTATGAAGCCCGAGTGATATTTTAAGCAGAGGCTATTATTAGCTCTTGACTGTTTCGTCCTTTAATGTTTAAAATATTTGGTTAATCCAGGGCAATATAAGATAATTTCTTTTTATAATTCCAATGAATCATTCCTACAAATTAAAATCCTACAAATTAAAATGTTAAAAAAAAAAGTTTTAATTTGAATGGACATTTGTAGAAATTGTTAAAAGCAGTAGCAGTAGCAGTAAATTTAATTGCCATAACTCATTTATTTTCTAAGCAAAGCAGTGTTTAATTATTTTTATTAATTTCCTTTTTAACATCAATTTTAAATTAAGTTTATATTATTAATTTGGAGTTTTGTGTGACCTGCTAGTACACCACAATTTGATACTTGCTGGTATTAAGGTTTTTTTTTTCAGTCACTGCATAAATGATTAGTAGAATTTTATAGAGTATATATGCAATCTAAATCTTTTTCTTATTAACATGTAGCTGAATCTCTTCTCACTTCTATTTTTAGTTTATTCTGTCTGTTCTACATTGTAGTCTGAATATTTTAAGGATCTCTTTTTCATTTCTCTTTTTAAAAGGACAGTTTGCTAAAGTGGATTTCCTTTAGGTATAGCATAATAAATGACTTTTTTGTAGGCTGATACAATCAGCATGTTGTATTGTGTTCAAAAAGAATATGAAGGTATTTGATAATTGTTTGATTACTGGAGCCGAGAGCTAGAACTTAAATATTTCACAGCTTGGGTTTTCAGATGAGGAGAAAGGAGGCCTTTTTTAAAATGCGTTTTAAGGAAAAGTATCCTTTTCTATAGCTATTTACAAAGAAAATAATTCTTAAAAATGCTCCCGAAATTTAGCTTGAAACCATATTTCCTAAATATATATGCTTCAACACATAACATCTCGCTCTCAGAAAATCTAGCCGTGGGTGAGCTGTTTATCGGTAAACCCCCGGTGGATGAAAGGCGTAGCAATAATGATTTTTTCTCTCCTAATCGGACCTTGTCAGCAAGGCGTCTTATCGTGGAGAGGAAAATGACACCGATCCTATCGAAGAGCCTGGAGTCCGAGTCGGCGGCGTGTGTCCCCCCCAATCATGGCCGGCCGTGGCCCAGCCATATCTAGCGCCGCCACAAACGGCGAGCGACGCTTTTTTCATGTGGACTTCAAAAACGTTGCGAGTCATTAAAATTGCACCCGCGTTCGGCAGCGGGGATCAGCCGCTCTGGAGCGAAAATGGGATGTGGGAAGAGGAGACTCGCTAAATGTGTTAATTCCATCCTCACATGTTTAAGGCTTAATTTTAATCTGTTTGAGGGAGGGGGAGGGGTGGAGGGACGATTGGAAAGGGGGGCGGGAGGGGCAATGAGAAAGCCTCGCACTGCAATAAATCGCCATTATCTTTGACACCCTAGGACTCAGCTGTTCCAGGGATTTAGGGGTCCACTGGCAACAGTGTATATCGTAGGGCATGAAAACACTGTTTACGCTTGAACTGCGGTAGCTAAGGTGCAATCACCAGTTTCAGGCTGCACAGACAAAAGGCCCGACGTGCACAATGGCCAGCTAGCATACGAACCCTCAATGGAAGAGCTGAACCAACAGACTCGAGTATGTGTCTGTGTGTGCGCCTGTTTCCCTGTGTGTGCGCGGGCAAGCCTGTATTTCCCTGTGCATCGACAGGTGTTGTCGCAAACATCCAAATATTAGCTGAAGTTAAGTGGAGCTACGGAGATGCCAGTAAGTGACACATTTTTGTCAGAGTAAATGAACTTTACACCAAAGACCGACGTCTATCAACATTTCTGACTTGAGTAACAAAGCTTCAGTAGAGTCCAGCAACTACTACACCAACTCTACATCTAACTTGTGTCCCTCTGTGAGGTCTGCAGAAGGTGTTAGGTAGCATTAATACAATTGTGAGAAAATCTAATAATTAGACCTTTAGTCAGTTATTAGCTCCAACAAGGCTCTCGACATAATGAGACTCTTGGATGTAATGATCTGACTAGAGAGCTCATTGGAGCTTTCAGGCTCAGTAAAAAATGAGGCAACATTGTTAAGAGAAATGTTGGTTTTTCATTTTGAGATCGTGTTTACACTGTTCAATAAAATCTAAACGTTGTAAGATTGACTTTAAATTCAAGCACGACCTTATCACAGATTAAGTCAAAACATTTAATTTAAATATTTAAGATGTGTGTTAAAGTGTAAGCCATAACTTTTCGCAAATTTAAACAACCGCTTTACAGCATTGTAATGGGTATGCAGTAGAGCTGCAAAGATTAATTAGATTATGAATGGATTATTTAATTAATTGACAACTATTTTGATCATCGATTAAATGTTTTGAGTCGTTTTTTTTAAAGGAAAGACTTTCAAATTGTCTTCTCAAATGTGAATATCTTCTGATATCTTCGTTCCTCTGTGACAGGAAACTGAATACTTTGTGGACAAAACAAGACATTTGAGGACATCATCTTAACGACATTTCTCACCATTTAATGGACCAATCAACGAATCGATTAGTTGCGACAACCATCAACAGATTAATCTATGATGAAAATAATTGCTAGTTGCAACCCTAGATTATGAAATACATACATTAAAATGTCTTTTTTGTATTTATCCCTCAAAAGTGATTAACAGTTGTGGCAAAGATGTGTAATTGAGGCAGGATATTTTACATTTGAATAATAAACTTTATCGTCCAAAATTATATCAAGGCACTAAAACAGGAAACTTTCATCAATATATTTCATTCATTCATTACAAATAACTATAGATAAAAAGCACAAATAAAGCAAAATATGTGTATATATTGGCCAATATATTGGTCGTGCTCTATTATTTACTAAAGTACTGGGCCAACGGCATTAGCCTTTTTGACTGCATAAGTGTGACCCTTCACCTAGATCAACATTTCTAAATGCCAGGTCATCAAGAATCCAATAAATGTGTAATTTCTTTTGTTTCACCACACTCCACTACACTCCACATGAAAATACAAACAATATATTAAATAAAAAAGAAACATAGCTGATTTCAGCTTTGAATAATACACAGTGTCACTTGATAATAACCTTGAAAATTAAGTCATCTTGGCGCAGTGTGTAAATTGGTCTATATTCTCGATCAAACCTCATCCAAATCATTTATTGATATCATCTAATCCTTATCTCAAGGTATGAAACACCCTCCAATTGCTAGATAGTGGTATGCCACTATATCTTAAAAGACACCTTCGTCCCAACCTTAAACAGATTTTTTTTTTCTATTTTTAGGTTACAATAACTAAAAAAGATACCCCCTGCCTTCTTGCATGCAGAAGAAAAAAGTGTAGCATTGACCTCTGGCTGACACAGAGAAAGCTGAGGGAGGGGAGGGGAGGAGGGGGGGGGGTGTTAGAGAAAAAGAAAGCAGCAGAAAGCGCGACAGTGGAGAGAGCTAAGACAACAACTGTGAAGAGCCGCATAGGGTTAAAGAAAAACTGTTTCAGAAGGAAATGGGAGACAAAAGAGAGGACTTGGAGCCCCCATGGGCGCTTTAAAGAGCCGCTACATCTGAGGCGCTGAAATATTAAAAACGGAAAGGGAGAACCAAAAAAAAAAAAAAAGAAATAGTGAAATAAAGTAAAGGAGTGGCAGTGAGAGAGAATTGTGCCACCTTGTCACCCGAGGACGTGTATCAGAAATATTAATTCGGTGATGAAAATGACGCACTGGATGACAAGAGGATTGATGTCAGTTAAAACCCTAAAAAACAGGAGCAAAAAAAGAAAAAGAAAAAATGAGGAGACATTTATCAGAGTGAGTGTGGATAGGCTGCTGTATAGGAACAAGAGATCGAGATGTTGGGAAGGAGATGACTGTATTCACAACCGCCACATCAAATGTTTTTACATTTTTCACTTGTTTACAATAAAAGAAAAGAAAAAATAAATCCCCTGGCTTTTCTGTGACCAGTCACCTCCTTTACATGTGTTCTCATTTATAATGTAGTAAAGTGACGACCATCTTATTTAAAAAGAGGCAAGAGGCAAGCGACTACAAAGCACTCGAGTAATGACAACTGAGTCAAACCACCATTAGCAGTGGATCTTCACAGTGAGGTTTCTGTCAAGCTGTCAGACATAAATGGGCAATTTTTTGATGCAGATTCAACAGTTTTAAGGTGGAAAATTGTTATGAGGAAAGTAGTGCTATTACTGCTTTTCATGCTGTGACTGGTTTTTATGTAAACTGGAAATATCAGTTGTTCAAAATAAAACTGATCAGATTTTAGCCATGTGCCTTTGATGCGTCATGACATTACAAGTAGATTAGATTATTTTCATTATCAATTAATATTTCGATCGTTTACTCGATTAACCGATTACTCGTTTGGTCCATAAAATGTCAGAAAATGTTAAATTGTTGGTCACTGTCTCAGCGCCCAAGGTGACGTCCTCAAATGTCTTAATGTCTTATTTTGTCCAACAATATATTCAGTTTGTTGTCATAAAGGGGTAAAAAAACAAAAAACAAAAAAACAAACAGAAAATATTTACATTTGAGAAGCTGAAATTGAAAATTTGGGCATTTTTCTTAAAAAAAAAAAAAAAAAAATCTAAATAGTTGGCAATTAATTCAGTAGTTGACGACATTAATTGATTAATTGAATTATGGCAGCTTTACTTGTAATATCCTTTTTTCTGCAGATATGTTTTAAATAGATCCCATAGCATCAGTATATTTATTTAATGTAATTTATTTCTTTATTATTTTCTTGAATTCAAGTGAAAACATATTTATCAGAAATAGTAGATTTCGAGAAAGGGAAATCATTCAGTGTTATCACGACAACTATAAAACCTTACAGAAGTTAAGAATATCTGTAATTCCTCTATGACTGTCAGCCAATATAAACTTTTTCATAGTAGGAGTATTTACCTCATACTGACCCTAATGGCACAAGAATGAACCCTAGTTTTCAAACATTAAATATAAAAAAAAACCCAAAACAATCCTAACACATTCACAGTGCAGTTGAAACTGTGTCAGATTTAGCAGCAGTAAGCAGACAGTCTAAGGCAAAGTTACTAATAGTATCCTGCTACCCAGCTGGCTGCTGATGCCATTTTAATGTAATAGAAGCTACATAAAAGTTAGAGTTAGCAAAAAATTTTTGAGGCCTACATGCCTTATTGTAAGAGTAAAATAAAATACTCAGTGCAAGAAATAATTAGTAATAGGTTCTCTAAACGTACATAATTTGTTCAGCAAAAGGTAGAATAAATGATGTTTTGAAATAAATCACTTTCTTCTCTCTCCCTGTAACATTGCCCTCACTATCTTAAATATTCTTGCTCTGCTGTTTTCTTTGAGCGTAAATTTAACTTTTAATTTATACAGTGCAGCCATATACATGTGTATTTTTTGCATAAGATTTGTTTTTATGTTAACCCTGATCGAAGTTAGGATTTCTATAATGTAAATAAAAACAGAAGGCAATAATTTGCAAATCGTTTTCGATCTATATTCAATTGAATATAGTACAAAGACAAAAAAAAATCACTCATACTGAATTATCTTATCATATACAGAAATTAAATTAATTAAACAAACTGCAGACTGGATAGTTCTAAATGAAATATAGTAATAATACAATATAAGGTTAAATGTGTTTATGAAAGGTTCCTGGAAAACTATTTAATATTTTTTAGTCTTTATAATGCTTGGACATGACGCATTTAGTTTGTTAAATTGTAGATAAAAGTTTTACACCTGTGGAAATCTGCTTCTGTAATAGATGATAGCAGTAACAAAAGTCACAATACATCTGTTAACATCTTTTAGTGTAAGTGCCAATATGTTTTAGGTCATAAGATTACTAGTTTTGAGTAATCTAGAGGATTTTAGTGCTTATTTAATTATTAATACTTTTAAACAAGTCATTAGTAGATTATTTTGAAAGTAACTTTCCCAGCTGGGGACTACATCCAAAGGTCTGTGAGGGAGCGACCCGACAACAACAATGACTTCTTTTTAGCTTAAGATGGTGTAGCTGGAGCTTTGTTGTCAGAGTCATTTAGTGAGCGCACTGTGTGTCACGTCTCGTATAGTCACACAGATGTTTTTCAGTAGCACAAATAGAGACCCTGTAGCCTCACGTCTGCAAACTGCTGCGTGGCACCTTTTGTGTTACAATAAGCAAGGCTCGTACTCTTAGATTTAAATTACTTGGTCTAAATCTAAAAAAGTACAACAGCTCATGATCCCTGCTGCAGCAGTAAGTGTTGGCTCCAGCCTTGAGGAAAATATTTGATCCTGCGTTAGGAAACCTTATAGGGCTAAATGCAGTCATTAGCTCTTTATTAATCTGCATCTTCTGTAGAAGTTCCCCGAGCCTCCCACCCTGCAAGACACACAATTATACTGTACAAACAGAGTGAAGCACATTAGCCATCTCCGTCTGTCCTTGCTCCTCTTTTCCTCAATGGTAGCCCCAAGGAGCACAACCCCCCTCCCCTGTCAAAGGAGCTTCCTCCTTGGCCGTCCTGTGCCCATCAGACAGGGTGCCCGCCCGTTTAAGACACCCAGGGAACATGAAACAGAGCCGGGCCGAGATGTCAGCTGGTTGCCCCATCTGCCAGTCAGTGGGATGGTAAAGCTTTTGTCCTGGGGGGTAACCTTAGGAGTGCTCTGTGTGCTGCTCAAGCGTGTTTGTGTACGCGCGCGTGTGTGCGCTGCCTTGGGACGGGAGACTCTGCTTCACAGTTTAGAGCAAAGCTAGCCACAAACAACATGCTGACATTGTCCTTTTAATTTATGTGTGACTTGTGTGCACATACAGGATTGTCACATTTTGACCAAACTGACCAAAATTTAAATTTGGATTCTCTGTTGTGAGATCAGGGCAAAGTAACTGCTGTGTTTATCACAACAGTTTTGAATGGCAGGGATTTCAAGGGAATAAAATGTGTAGGTCTCAAAGAATTGTTCTCGGCTGGATTGAAGTTTAATTGGTCTCATTTCAGATCTGCTCACTTCTTATGGATACCACAGTTGGTGGAGCTCTCATCAGAATTTTAAATTGCCTGGAACTTGTCTCTATCCTTTCCCCGTTCCCCTGTTAAATAACATAACCTTGACAGAACAAACAGTTTGACTCCCATATAAATGAACCGAGCCACTGAGTGGATGGAGGCTGGCCGGCTGGTTGAAATCAAGCACATTTCCACTCATGCATTCTATCGTTTGGTAGATAGGCCGCGCCCTTGAGCTGCTTTAGGAGGGAGGCGCCGCTTGTTCTCACTCTGTAAGAAGGTGCTGAAAGGGGGCCTCTGTGCACGCACGAATGCACGTACATAATCCTTTGGACGGGTCTATGTGAGCCCAAGAGTTCCTAAAAAGAAAATGCACGCAGACAGCATGAACTTATTTATTTACCACTGAGTTATGCTTTTGTAGTTGTGCCTGTCAAGGATATCAGCACAAGTTAATATGTGTGCTTTTGTGTGTGTGTCTGGAGGTGTGTGTCTCCTATGTTGCACGTGCTTTGCACCTCAGTTGTTTCAGGTTCAGATAAAATATGATTTCTAACAACAAAGTCGTCCCTTTCCTGTGCTGTAATCATTTTTAGTCAACTTTGACTGTTGACTGCCACGTAGAAAGCTTCCCTTAAGTGGTCTACATAGTCCCCGCGCTCACATCAGTCAGTCTCACCGCATGATGTATGTACTGTAGTGGTAGTCCTGAAGGGCTGATGTATGCACAGCTCGGCACCGGCAAGTCCTCTCTGAGCACATCTATGATCTTGGGTTACTCAATCATCAATCAAGGCCAACTGCAGCGTACTGTACCGTCGCCCATCTTTTAAAGCTCAGTTGTGAAGGACTGGCTAAGATGGCCTAAGGGACACTTTCCTTGGTCTGGCCCGTCTCAGGTTTGATGTGAATATGGGCGTAGTTATGACTACACACAGAACAGAGTCGACGTATTGATGTAGACTTTTTTAATGTTTGGTGAAGGCCACCTGATAGCAGGGAAGTGGGTTTTAAAATTTTTCTTAGAATTTTCCAGTATATTTTTTGGCAAACCTTTTTCAGCAATTTGTTTGACATTTTCCTGCTCTAATTCTGGTCATTTTCAACTTTTAGATGCATAATCCAGGAGTGGAAAATAAATCAGAAGAGGAAATAAAACCCATAATTTTATAAAGTAGAAACTTTCATTTTTTATTATCTAATACTTTAGAGGTTTTATTTTCTCGCCACATAGTGAATTATTTAAATAAATGTTAAATAATATTTAAGTTTTTAAAATTATCATGAGTATGACACATTCCATACTTTGTTACATCACACTAGTCTGTATTTTACATTTTATATTCTACATTTTATTAAAGCTGCAACAATGAATCGATTAGTTGATTTGTTGACAACTATTAAATTAACTGACAATGACTTTGCTAATTGATTAATCAAGGAGAAAAGTCCAAATTGTCTAATTTCACCTTCTTAAAAGTGAATATTTTCTGTTTTTTTTTCTCCTCTGTGGCAGTAGAATGACTATTTTTGGACTGTAGACAAAACAAGACATTTGAGCACATCATCTTGGGGCTTAAGAAACACTGATCAACATTTTTCATCATTCTCTGACATTTTATGGACCACACAACTAATCGATCAATCAAGAAAATAATCATTAGATTAATTGATGATGAAAGTAATCGTTAGTTGCAGCCCTATATTTATTTAAAGTAACATGAGATCAAAGTAAGACATATTCCACCCTTCCACCCCTGTATTTTAAACAAATTTCTTCACCATTATAAGAAATTGTAGTTGTCTGTTGCTGACAATTCATTGATCAAATGTTATTGCCAAATTTACCTCACCCACAATGAGTTTTACCTGGAAAATCCAAAGTCTAAATTTTCACACAATGTGGACAGAGGAAGCAGACAAAGAAGGCAGTGCAAGAAAACAGTGCCAGAGAATCAAAAAGAAATATACAGTACATTCACTTTCCCCACAAAGGCTACTCAGAATTCATTATATTATCCAGAATGGACATTCAGAACCATACGATATTGCAGTGATAGAGTTGCATGCCAATTTTCCTGTGTGCTTGAAGTGAGGTATTGTGCTATTTTAATGAGCTGTTTAGACTAGTGGCCGGTTGCATTTGGGCTGTAACAACCAGCTCAATGAATAATTGTTATTGCCTCTTAAAGGCCAGATGTATGGAATTCATGCAAATTTAGAGCAAAGGGAAAATGTGTGTGTGTGAGAGGGTGTCTTGGAATAATTGTATTCCAGATGTCCTGCTTTCATGTTAACCACACACACACACTTATACATACACACACAAACACACACACTAAAAGGACAGAACAGATGATGGTGATGATGATTAAGATCTTAAGCATATGGAGATACTGTGTTGGTTTAGTGTTTGTGTGCATGTGTGCGTGTGGCTCTGGTGG
>JAJHUR010089875.1:0-14043 GCA_027495735.1 Lutjanus campechanus | reverse complement strand
TTTTTTTTTTTTTTTTTTTTTTTTTTTTTTTTTTTTTTTTAGATTTTCTTAAAGAACCACAATCATTAATTGTACCTTGATCTTACTTCATCTGTCTTCTCTCTCTGGATCAGTCTGACAGCGGCAACAGTTGCAAAGGGAAATATCCATTTCAATTGAGCCTCTAATGTTTTAGTGCAATCTATCCATTACGGCGGTTGTGCCTAAATGGCTCAAATTAAGAGCACAAACTTCCCAAGACCTCAGCTAGAAGCTTCAAAGGCTGGGAGCAATTTCTCTCAAATTCAGCTCAAGGGTTTAGAGGCTTGTGCCTGTGGATATCAAAGAGAGCAGATAGGATCACACTGTATTGATCTTCAAATTCAGCGTCTGCTCCTGGCATCATTTCAAAGTGGGTGAGTGTATGTGTGCACATGCTGCACAAAATGTGTGTAGTTTTCTGTGGAGTAATTAGGAGAGGAGTGGTTAAGTGTGTAATCGTATCCAGCACATCAGTGGATGTACATCTAATGTTTTTGCTCTAATATAGTAGTGAAATGGGTGAACATGTAGTATTTTCACCAATTGTAAATTTGTACATTTGCAACCCTGTTTCCTGGAAATTATGATTTGTTGACAATGTAATTCCTGCCTGGATTATGTTCAGACACAACATTTCTTTTAATAAATTAAACTGTATATTAATATCACACACTGGAGTGGAAAGGAGGTGGGTGGGGTGGATGTGGATGGCGGGTGTACAAGGACTGAGACACCAGGGTCACATTAACATTAGTGAAGATCATGATTTTGGTTAAATGTTAGGGCTGCTTCAGGATCCCCCCGGAAGACCTGGAGGAAGTGTCCAGGGAGAGGGAAGTCTGGGCATCCCTGCTTAGACTGCTGCCCACATGACCCGGCCCCAGATAAGTGGAAGAAGATGGATGGATGGATGGATGGATGGATGGATGGATGGATGGATCAACTCTGTGTTTAAGAAATTATGCTTGTTTTCTGTCACAGTGTGGCAAGTGCAGCAAGAATGAATTCTTGTTTACCCATGAGCCTCAGCAGCTATTAAAATAGCATGTACTAGTGGCTGAATGCATTCAAGATACAGTATACTCATAGTCAAAGACCTTAGAAACTGCTCAGGTTTTGATAAATCTTCAGCTTCCATTAGTATCAAGGATCTCTCACTGAAATGCTTTTTGGGAATCATAGTTCTCTTAATTTGTACGCAGTCTTGTATTACCTTGAAGATTGTCCTACTGCCTGTGACATCGCTTTGGGCTTTATCCAAAAATATTTTCATATTCTTAACCTCAACCTCTTATTTTTCCATGACATTTGGTTGTACAAATGTTCCAAGTTAAATTTTGCAAACTCCCTGAACTCCATTAACTCAAACCGATGAATGACACAGGTTCATGAGTTGATGCACATTTGTGAGATTCTGTCATTTTCATCGACTTTGCTGTCAGAAATCAGCTTGATGTTATCAGAACAAATGTACCAGCACCATTACTTGTACTGGGATCCTGAAAACAATTATCAGTAATATCAGCATAGTACCAGAAAATACCAGCATGGAAGCTAGCAATGTACTGCTGTGGACAGGTCAGCAGCAAAATGTATTTTAGCCATTTAAAAAATGGCCCATCTAAATCATATGTAACTTAAGTGTATGTTATATTTTGAATATTTTCACCACATTACAGTGCCATCAGGTGGCCTTTTCTGTTTGGAGAATGCCTTTATATAAGTGAAATGTCACTCCCTCTTGCTCAACCAGAATCCACTGACGAAATCAATAATTTTACCTTGCAGAACACGGGAGTTGCTGGACTGCCACTGCGTCAATCTGTTAGTTACTTTGTATTATTGCGTAACTTTGGGGTTGTAAAAGGTTATTTTGTGTTCACTGAAATCATACAATAACGCTGACCCAGTCCACAGCAGCGCATGTCTTCTCTAAACTGGGGGCATGTTGACTGGCAACTAATACATATGGCCTTCAGTTCCTCATACAACCCCACTTAAAATAATCTGAACTATCCCTTTAAGAATGAATCTGTTCATGTAAATGGTTCTATTGTCTTTACCAACATGAACTGTATTTTCACTTCTGGAACACAGTATGCCTGAAAATAAGCCCCCCTCTTCACTACTCTATACAGCTTGCCATCTGTTTAGTGCCATGTACTGTCAATTCCCTCTGTTGCTCATGCAACTTGAACAGCCCTTAATGGACCCAAACACTGGATGAATGTGTGTGTGCATGCGTGCATGTGTGTGTGTGTGTGTGTGTGCTCTCACCTCCACAGACCTCTCCACTGATGTCCTCGCACTGACGGTCATCACACTCACAGTTTTTGCCATGAACCCGACTGTCCCCAGGTGGGTGGCAAGTACACTGTCCACACTGGCACTGACCTACAAAAACAGAGACGTTTTCTCACATCTTAGTAGTGTTTCATGGCAGTTGTTTAATAGCTGTTCAGTAAAGTTTTTACTTTTTTATTCAACCTGTAAGTCGGTGGAGTCATTTCCATACTTACAGTAGCTGTGTGCATTGACTGATTTTAAAGTAGACTTAATCTGCCTGACAACATTCCCTCCAGCCAGACAGGGAAATCTTATATGTAAATCACTCACCCTAATAGACACTCACATGGGCTACGCACCCACACATCCACACACCTCGAGATGTTGCGTTCCCACTTCAATCAGTGAGCTGCCAGTGAAGAAGGCCACAGGGGAACATACTGAGTGAGCATGCTGGCTAATGGTGAAACTCATTAGAAAAACATAATCTATTCTGAACTATCACTGGAGGTGTGCAGTATACCTGCTCATTGATCATTTTACAGGCTGCTCAGAGTCATATCAATTATGGGCATACTGCAGGCCACCGCACACAGATCTATGGAGGATTAGAGGGTGAAATGTCCTCTAAAATGATAGTCACAGTAGCTGTAGTTTTTTTCACACTTTGTATGATATATGTTATGCATTAGGGCTGTCGTAATAATGCAATTTTAAAATAGCATGGTATTATCCACACAGGATTAGTAACTTAACAATAAAACAGTGCAAAACTTACAGCTTTCCATGACACAACATCATTCGTGAAAACTGTAAGTTTCGCACTGTTTTATTGTTTATTGGTTAGGTTCGTAGGTTAACCTGAACATCTGGCCTTTGGGAATACAGTGCTGAGGTGATTTAACATTACAATGGCTCTGACTCTGACTCCTGTGGCCATGAAGACAGGGAAAGTTTGGGGAAAGGAAACATTAAGCAGCCGAGGCATGAGTTAGTTACTTTGCAAGTTAATTCGTAAGTATACATCACCCTTTTTGTTGATAAGTCTGCCTATGTTTTCATTGAGACTTGTGTGACATTATACTGTGTTTAAATAAATTAACAAAATGTTTAGTCTCCTTCCAGTTTGTTCTGACACACCTCATGCTTTTCACGTTAGCATTTAAAAGGTGGCCAGCTTCGTGCCCCAGATACTTAAAAAATCTAATTAATTTCATAAACATCCAATGACTAGTCACTTAATGGTTTGAACGAATGACTACTACTCAACAAGGATACTTTTTAGTCGAGGGCAGCCCTAAATGCTACAACCAACAACTAAAAATACTATAAAAATACACCAGCAATAGTGCTGCGCAGGGATGAGAGATGAAGTGAAATGTAATCAAATTCAGAAGAATACAAAGTGCATTTTTTATCACTTCCTTAAAAAGAGCTTAAGAATAACACTGCATACTAGAAGGCATTACCATGATACAGTATATAATGCATTTGCCTCGTGCGCTCTATGCTTTACTGACAAAGGAGAAAGACACTGCTGGAAATCTTTCAAATGTTCCCATCCACTGATGTTGCAGACAAAAGACACCCAGAAGGGCTACAAACAGGTAAGCTGCCCACCATGAAAAATAATTGCACAAAGGGAATTTCCCAGCTCAGTGAAGACAGATGGTTAAAACACAGCATACCGAGCATCTCTCTTTCTCTTTTCTCGTGTTTTTATTGAGCCAGGTATGTCCGCTTTGCACAATCATTATTCACTCTGAGTGTTTTCCTTGTTTGTGGCCCTGCAGGGTACATTTTGTGTTTAGTGCCACTAAATAACACCTAAAACATATCCATATTATGTGTGTGTGCCTGCCTTTATCTTCTGATGACTCATTGAGTGGAATTAGGGGCAATAAATAGAGCCGAATGTACAAGGCAGCCACTCGACTGACAGCGTCATCTAATGTGCTGTCGATGTCATATCACCATCAGTCTTTATGACCACACACACACACACGCCTGCACATACACTCTAGCAACCTCTTCTCCTGCTTCACATACAACATATCACCATCTGCTCTGGGGACTCAGTTACCCTAGCAACTGGTGATGTCATAACACCCCTGCCTTATCGATTATCTCTCTGGCCATCAAACCGTCTGCGCCAGTTTGTACGTGTGTGTTGGTGTGTGTTAATGATTAATTTGTCATCCTGTCTAAGGTGAACAACAACTTAATGACAGTGTCACTTCAGTAGACAACAGCGTGAGACACTTTGGCTCTATTGGGCACAAATGTATATACAAATGCAGGCCAGGTAAAGGAGTGGCATTTTTTTTTCCATTGTAGTGAGCACTGTTGCAAGCTCAGTCGTGTTGCAGTGCACTGGAAAGGGGCTAGAGCAGGATAAATACGTTGTTAAATAGATTAATTCTTATTCAGGAAGTGGCAGTGTAGGCTTGAGTAATGGTCAATCAAGTCAGCTCCTCTCATTCCTTTTAAATGCAGCAGACAGTTGCTCAGGGGGATGTCCAAGCTTCTCCCAAGAAAAACTGCTCTTTTCCAAGAGATGCAGGGTCCTAATGCAACCACCAAGCACACCCATGACTGTACAGTATGTTGAAGGACCTCTGTGATTCAGAATTTTTGAAAAACCTTTCTTTATGGCTCCACCCCGGCGACAGCCATGGCCACAGACATTATATCTTGGGGTTATCCCATTTTTGTGAACGTGATATCCTAAGAACTGCCAATGACCACATGCACTAAAGAATGAATGTATTAAATTTTGATGGTCAAAGGTCAAAGGCCAAGGTCACTTTGACCTCATGTCCATCTCATTCTTGTTAACGTGATATTTCAGAAACACCTTGTGTGAATTTCTTCAAATTTGGTGTAAATGTCCACTTAGCCTGAAGGATGAATGCTTCAATTTTGGTGGTCAAAGATCAAAGGTCAAGGTCACTGTGACCTCATAAACCATGTTTTTGTCCATAACTCAAATATTCATTCACTTATTATGAAAAAAAATTCACACAAATGTCTATTTGGATACCAGCAGTGCTGTGGAGTAACTACTTACATGCAACCTGTTACATGTAATTAAATTACAAAATAAATGTACAGTAATCAAAATGTTGGTGATTACAAAAGGGTTACAGGAGTTAATGGCTGCATTGAAAATAGGAATACTGAATAAACAAAGTGGTATAATCAAACTTACATTTACATTTTATTGATCTTATTATGATATAATTATTTTAGGAATTAAAAAATATAAAGTGCTCCTTGTAGTACTCCAAAGTAACCCCATTTGAGAAACACCGTATGCCTCCTATACTCAGTAATGACTTTCAATAGAGAAATTTGAAGTATCTGTATTGTAAGTTGTGTACATAATATTTTACAGCCAGGTGCCATACCAAAGCCTTTAATTCAAGTATCCACTCTATTTAAATCATGCACAGTTTCACAGGACTTCAAATCAAAGATTGCAGATAAAACATGGCTACAAGGACTTACCCAACTAAAGGAAAGCCCTCATACATTCTGCAGTGGAACTAGATCAATCATTAATGTCACTTGATAGAGAGAAACACAGAAGAAGTGTTTTGATGTGCATTTAAATGTGAGCTTAAAAATTCCAATCAAAGGAAAAGCTGCAAATTTTAAGAAAACTGAATGATTCATGTGATTTTGGAGATGTCTGTGTGTGTGTGTGACTCTCTCAACAAGACTGTGTCGCATTTGTCGTATTTTCACTAAAGTGGTCCAGTGGAAATGCCTGCCCATTTTCATGTCAAAAGGAGTACCAACATTTTTCTGCACTAATCTGCAATAAACACAACCACAGCTGTGAAACTCTTCTCACCACAGAGCTGTGAAATGAACACACAGGCTAAAGTCAAAAAAAAAAAAAAAAAAAAAAAAAAAAAAAAAAAACCAAACAAAGCTCATTGATTCAACCAGAAACATTTAGGTTTAAGTGTAAAATCTAAATGTAAATTATATGATATGTCTAAATCTAAATGACGTTCATTGCACTACTTCTTACAAAACTACGACAGGGATTAAACCTGGATGTTGGATACAACTACTTCAGAAGATTCTCAAAGAGACTCATCAGCCAGTAGTTTTTAAACCACTCCAGCAGCCTGTTATCTCCAAAGCTTGGCAACTCTTCTGACTTGATTTCATTGTCAGTTCTGTGACAGCTGCAATGAGTTCAGCCTCACACCAAATATAATAAATCCAGTCTAATGACGGCCCCCTCTGTGCTGTCTCCCATCCTGTGGTGTGAATGAAAGTATTCCATTAGCACCCAAAGTGAAGCACCAATCAAACGCGTGTATTGCCAGTATCAGGATGTATTACGTGTAAGATAGTTGTTTAAAACACATACAGTAATGTGCACAGCAGTAATCAGTCCATTTAGATGCATAGGCGAGCAACAGTAAGATCCATTGCTACAGACAGAGGGTCTGATTTTCCAGGGTAAATGCCACCATTAACACACAGATAGTGCTGAAGATGTGGTTAAAGGCAATGCAACATCATTACTGTCACATCATTAATCATAGAGGCACAAGCAAACTGTTGAACTTAAAGCAGCACTCCTCTGCTTTTATACATCAAGATCTGTTAACTCGTCAAGGAAACTACAACTCTGCCTGTCAGATCAGTTGTATTGTAGTCGTACTACACAATAATGCCATCAGGGTTATCTAGCTGTTAACATTTGTATGGATGCACTATGCTTAACATAGCCATCTAAAAACATCATGCCCGAGCTGTGAAACAAGTATTCTACTCCCATAAAGGAAGAAATACATAGTCCACAACAATTATGTATGTGGGGCCACAAGGTGGAAAATATTGGCTGTGGACGTTCCAGGGCTGTCTTCTTCAGAAGAACAAGGATCACTTCTGTCAGCTGTTCTGGAGCTCCAGAACTCCCACCCTGCTTAGCGCAGACCAGATCAAGATGATCAAGAAGGATCTTAAGAACTCAAAGGAGGAGTCAGTCCAAGGCCTCTAAGGAGCTGGTGGAGAAGCACAAGTCCATGACGGAGAGCTATCATCACTACAGGAAGGCAGTGCAGCAGACAGTTGGATCATGTGGTACAGTAGTATAATAACAAACTGCTGGACTGCCCCTCAACTGTTAGGTATTCAAGTACAGTATCACAAAAGGTGTGTAAGTTTCATTAAATATTAACAATCACACACGTGCTGTAGTTAATGTCTACTACAGGCCACACTTCAGAGAGCACAGAAAGGAATCCCAAGAATCAGCAGAAAGATGTTGAAAGCAGGTGTTTCCTTGAGGAAATACCACAGTATAAAGAATGTGCTATCCACAAGCGTCTTGCCTCCACCTCTCAGGAAGAAAAGCTCTGAAGCTGCTGTTTCAAATTTCAAGGCTTTTCCGCTCAAGCTGCCATCTCTACCAGCCGCATTCATCCATGCCTAAGTGATTTTCTACGTCTGTCTCCTTCGGTTTCTCTCTCACTCGCTTACTCTCCCACCCTGCTTCCTGTCTCTGTTCATTGTGTTTCTCACAGACCTCCACTCCTCTCTCTCCCTTTTCTTCCCCTTCAATTCCATTGAAGCCTTGCAGTGAACTCTCTCTCTCTGAGCAATCAGTTGTTTGCAACCACTGAGATTGTCAAACTACAAAACCAAACAGGCGTCCTCTGGAAAAGAGAGTGAAGTAAATAAAACCACATCTGCACGCACACAAAAAAAACCCTGAGAAAACCTATGTGGCAGTGTAGCAGTATAGTAATAGTACGAATGAGATACAAGCACAGGACACAACAAAGAGGTTTTAAAGCCTCAGTGAACCCAAATCCACTATAGTCTTCTAACTGTATCATCTAGGGTCTTATGTACATAATAGTAAGCATATTAAAAGTATTAGAAATCAGATTTAATCCAAATTTGCAGTATTTTATCTAAGTTTTTGTACCCTATCCTGTATTTTGTTTGAATTGGGCATGTTTGAAAACTCCACTGAAAATTTTTTTCCCTCATTTTCCCTCACAGGACATGGGAATTGCTGGTCTGTCACTGCCTCGATCTGCGGCAAATAACTTTAGTTCAGACCCAAACAAACATATTAGAACACCAAAGTCACAACGATGTCAAACAATAAGACCAACTAACGAATACAAACTCTTACAACTCCTGTGTCCTGCACAGTAAAAAGAGTGGTTGTACAGACAGCAAAGATAGCTGCTTCAGTTCCCCATTGTAAAATGCTGCCTGATGGCAAAGTAAAGCAGCAAACGTTCTAAAAAAAAGCAAATTTTTTTAGGTGGTCCTTTGTTTAGGTGCTAAGATACGTTTTGCTGCTGCCTGCATCTACAGCGGTCCACAGCAGTGCATTACATAGCTTTCGTGTTGGGACTCCTAATAATAATAATAATAGATTTTATTTATAATGCACTTTACATTTGCAAGCAAATCTCAAAGTGCATCATACAGCGAATACAATACACTAAACAATAAACAGTAAACAAGAAACAAGAAACTAGACAGAATATCAGTAAAAACAGAATAGAAAGCAATAAGACAGAATAGAAAGCAATAAACAGAATAGAAAGCAATAAGACTCCTGAGGTAGCTGTCAATCAAACATGAGCTGAAACACCGACACATCCTTATCCAAAATTATCTAAACAGCAAAATTAACTACTTTTGAACCAGGTTTTCTTTTTCTTTTTTTTTTTAAAGTTATATTTTTGGGCTTTTGTGCCTTTATTTATAGGACAGCTGAAGATAGACAGGAAAGGGGGTGAAGAGAGAGGGGGGATGACATGCAGTAAAGGACCGAAGGCGGGAGTCGAACCAGCGGCCACTGCAGAGGACTAACAGCCTCCATACATGGGGCGGGCGCTCTACCAACTGAGCTGAACATCCGCCCCGAACCAGGTTTTCTAGTAGTTATGAACTTTTATTTTCATTTGGATATACGTGGATCCTAAATGAGAAACTAAACTTTGATATCATATGTGAATTTTTACTATTTCAAGCTAAGTTTTCAGAGGCCTTAAAAATCCATATGTATTGGAAATGATGTCAGCTAATTAAGTTAGTGATGTATTTAATTTCTGCACAAACCATTTCCATCTACATGGCTGCCCCTAATTTGGCCTCTTTCTCAAGAAGTACATTGTTACAAGAACACTTTATTCAAAACTTGAGCTGCACTGGCATTGCAGTAGGTGCTTCACCATCTGTTGCCCAGCAGAGATCTGCACACTGCTGAGTGCACTCTTCCAGTTAATAAAATTATTAATATTTATTTAACACTGTGCCATATGGTGTTAATATAAATTTTAGCCTGTCACAAAATGGACTGGGATGGCAGGAAAAAATGCAATTTTTAAAGGGAGGAATTTATGGATCCCATTAATTGTTCTATTGCACAGGGTAATTTAAAGTTCCATTTTGTTGCAGCAATTGGAGATAATTTAAAGGTACTGCTGGAGGAATTAAAGCTAATTAACTCTCCCAGCACAAGTTAATCTTTGCTGTTTCATTATGTGAGGGGGGCAGTATGCCTGCTCAACCCTGTTGTTGGGGAATTGGTTTTAGGTCGTCAAAACCAAAGTCTGTTGTGGAAAAGACACAATATTTATTGAACAGCTGATGTATTCAAAGATGCCAAATTGGTTTTATTTGTAGAGCGTACTTAGCTGAGGTTGAGGTCTCATGTAGTAGTTACAGTACATGAGCTTTGTTTACCACATGGCTGTCATTGTTCCATTGTTGGGTCATTGGTGATGATAACTTGTTGATGTTGTTGTTGCCATGGGAGCAGCCCTGCCCTATGTGTTTCAGGTACCTGATCTAATCAGCAGCTTTCAAATCCATGGATGTGAGGGTCTAAGGCCACTGTAATAACACACAGTTGGCTACAGTCCACATATCCTCTCTCTTCTTTTGGAACATGGCAGTGACTGAAAGGCAGTGGATTCCCCGGAGGCTCCCCCCCACAGTCAAATGAAACAGGAAATCAATGCTTCACATTAACACCTGATAAATCCACTGAGCCTATAAACCAAGCGGGTTATGCTCCTTGTAACATCGCCCACCACCGCCTACATTATTAAGCTGAATCACTGTGAGACCAACAGAAAGCTTTACTGTACCTTTTCTTATTGTCCTCTCATCCTGACGTACAAGGACACTGCCAGGTATTCCCCAGGAAGCTACAACAATGTTTACAGCAAAATGAATGGGGTGGTGGTACACTTAACAATGGCCCATACAGCACTGCATAGCTGATTGATTAAGGCTGCTGCATCAGTGTAAAATACAGGTACAAGCCATACCTCAGAAGGTTTGTGCACTGCGTAGCTACTTGACAATTTATCTTATTAACAAATGGCCATAGTACACTTTGAAACAATGCAGGCTGTCCATCAGTTTAGGGTATCATGACCATTGTACATTGTTAAGTGTGGACATAGACACAGTATCTGTCTGGAAAAGCTATACCATAAGTCTGGTTTCACTTATTGTTTTCTGGCAGTTCGATGGATGAATTAACTTGTATCTGATGTAGGACTGAATGATTTTGAAAACACATCTTATATATTGCGATTATTTTTGACTGATATTTCAAATGCAATATGATTTGCGATATTAGAGGTAATGATAATTTTTCATCCTTTTTCTTATTTTGAGTGAAAAACATGTTAAAATGACTATGGTGTATTTTGCAGGAATCTGTACCAAATGAAGATTTTTTTAATGTCTGTAGAATCTGATAGGACACCTCTGCCTCACAACATTCATTAATTTAAAAGTCTTTTGACACACATTTTGCCTTTAACAAATACAGTTTTTCACCTCCTGTGAATTGAAAATTGGAGAAAGCCATATTGCGATTTTGATCAAATTTTGAGTAATTGTGCAGCCCTAATCTCATGTCATTTTAAGGAGGCTGTGTAACAAATGATTGATGTTTTTTTTCTTTACTTGAAAAGCTACTGCACACTTTAAGGCAGTTGGAGCTGTAAACTAAATTAAATTACAGTACTGTGTCTCCTCAACATCTTGTACACTTTTTAGCATTTTTCAAAATTATGCAGGGGGTGGAGTTAGGCTCAGACCTGGGGATGGAGTTGCACTTTAAACCTCATGAATGTAAATCTTCCTACATTATGAAAATGCTATTGCAGGGCTGTGTTTTGTTTTTACTTTTGATTTTCAAGCTGACAAAACCTGCAAAATGTAAGCGATATCCAATGTTCTGCAGAAACCTGGCTGACTGAAATGCCATTCTTTTTAGTTTATTTGGCTCAAAATGTGATTTCAACTCACCCAATTAGTTTTATGATCATTTAGTTTAATGCAGTATATTACAGTTGTGGCCAGGGGCATTTACATTTACTACCTGTAAAGATTAATCAGCATAGTTTTGAAAAAGGTGAGTAATTAGTTTTTGTCCCTCTGTTGGCTGAGCAGCTTGGGGCTGTGTGTATTTGTAGTAGTTCAGTGTAATCCTAACTAATGGTTTTGCATCACTTGATGTAACAGTTGAGCAATTAATGGTCTGACAGCATGTTTTCCTCTATTCAAAAAATGTTTGGCCTCACTACCCGAATAATATTACTGGCATTGTGGATGATTTATTCCTGTAAAAGTATTAATGTATTTTTATTTTATTTTTTTTGATAAAACAATTTTATTTTGGTTAACTCATGTTTCTTGATCCACCATGAAAAACAGACTACAAAATTTAAAGGCCCTTAAAAACCTACTTTCCCAATCAGCTTCTTACTATGACCAATATGGTCCTATATAAACATGCACAATTCTGCCAATGTTAGATAGTTTGGGTCATTCAAATTGAGAGGTTTCTGTTTATTATTAATATTTATGCATCAAAACTAAAAACTGAGTGTCTACAAACAATTTCACTATATATACTGCAACTGTGTGCATGTGAGACCTTTTGGATGTGGAGAAGAACACAGAACATTAATCAACACTAGGCCCTGATGATGAAGTTACAGCTGCTATGCGTAAATGTGCACTTTTTCACCCACAAGCAATTGTCTTAATAGTCCGCTATTAAATGTTTTTGACCAGGGGATTAACTGCAGTGCCCTAGAAGCAGAGTGTACACACACTGTGAACCAGCTTAGTCTCATCTTATTATCTGAATGATGTGTCCTTTAATTAGCAGGAAAATACTGCGCCATTGACTTTAGACCAGGTTTTTGTTGGTCAATGGTGCAAGCACTCTCTGCTGCTGAAATGCACCAACCATGTGCCTGATCTCACACCTCATTTTAAGACCAACACACCCATGGGTGCACAGATTGGCACACATCAATTTGCTACCTACACAATGTGGGCACTGGGCATGAAAATGACAACTGTGTCAGTCAGAAAATAGCATTGACCATTGTGCTGCACTGTGCACCGCTTTGCGCCAAATGAGAGTGAGTAAGTTTTGATGAGTAGGGATAATGTTAAGTTTTGTAGAGTAACACACAAACATCCTCTATAGCATATCAGTTTTCTAGCCCTAAAATATACACTACTGTATCTATTCCCTCACTTTCACCTTACTGTCATCAATCAGACAACAATTGAAGCACAACCTGGACCACTGGTGTTGCAGCAGAATCAGAATCTAATATTAGTATTAGGCGTTACATTTGGAGGCTCCAAGAAAACAGGCTTCCTCTGTCCAGAAGGGCCCCTAATGAAGCATACAGTGCACTGTAATAAATCTCGGAACATCGACCTACAGCTTGTTCTATTGAGAGAGCTGTCCCTGCCATGGCTTACATTGTTGCAGGCAAACAGTGCCCCTTAATCTCACAAATCCACATAAACGTACACATATAATATATATGTATGAGCACAAGAGCACATATCAGATCAAAAAAACTCACACACATTTACAAGCAGTGATACAAACCTGCATATATATTCATGCATATCATATGAACGACACAATAAACACAATGAGTGGTCGCTTTTCAGTTTAGGGCTTGTCTAAAAATGCTATCAGCTCTGTCTTTACAGCCCTCTTAAGGATGGATTAAGAGATCTGAAGCACTGGAAATGGCCTATTTTAGAGGTGAAGACAAAGTACAGGCCTGCTACAGTAACCATGGCAACAGCAGCTGATGGGAAGACCAGGTACCTCGTCCGAAGCAGGGCAAATTGGACGTTCCACGACACTTCTTCACACTGCTCTCCAGAGACAGGGAGCAGGACAGAGGATGCTCGCACTTCTTCCCAGCCCATCCCTCCTTACAGTCACACCTGCCACAATTACACTGGCCATGACCTGCAAAGAGGAACGAAGAAGAGATGGAGAAAGCCCAGAGGTGAGACAAAGTGGAGGTTTTGTACAAGAAAAATTCAAATAAAGTGTACTGAGAGGGGAGGAAAACAGCACTGACTGAAGCATAAAGTGCAGGGTGGATAGGTTATGGAGCAAAAAAGGGTCAAAAGGGGAGCAAATGTGTGTGTGTCTGTCTGTTTGTGTGTCTTTGTGTCTGTGGGTGGTTTGTACGTGAGAAAAAAGGAGAGCAAGAGCAGTCGCAAAATAAACAAGGGTCAGGACATGCTGGAGGTGAGAAAATGAAGGGGAATTTAGTGTCCTTAGAACAGCGGCTAAACAAGCTTTCACTGTCTGTCTTCTAAGCTGCTGGATGATCAGCATTGACTATAATTGATCTGGTCTGTGAGACAAAGAGAGAGAGAGAGAGA
>JAJHUR010089874.1:0-34867 GCA_027495735.1 Lutjanus campechanus | reverse complement strand
AATATAAAAATATTTATATATATATATATATATATATATATATATATATATATGTACATATATATATTTATAGGTGAGGGTATTAAAAGGATCAAATGCAGGTATCGTTTGACTGGAGAAATTTCAATACTACTTGGCACTGGGTTATTTCGAGTGATACCTTAAAGGTATTGAGTACTGATAGACAGACACTGATGCAGTTTTTGTGACACTTGTAAGGAACACATGACCATTACATCATTATTGTTTTTTCATATTTTCAGTCTAACCCATGATAAGATTTTTGAGGATTAGTATCATTGTTTCAGATTTTAATCGTTCACTAAAATCATGTTTGATTACCGTGCTTTGAGACACTCATGGTCAATTCTGTCCAACATCAACCAAAGTTAGCAACAGTCTCAGACGTAGGAGCAGCAGCAGTGTGGGTTTATTTTGTCTCAACAAAAACACTGACATCACAAAGGAAATGATGCCACTTTACATTGTTTTCAAAATAAAACTCAATGAAATGAATTTAGTGTGTGTATCAGTATGTTTTGAATATTATGAGCACATTTTAACTGAAACACTTTAATACTGATAAGGCTGATAATTTTTGGTCTCTATAATCATGATATAAAATTCTTGTATCATTTCATCTCGTCATTATTATTTTTTGCTCCCAAGTACATGTATGAACACAGACGTGCATGCAGAGAGAAGCCTGTCAGACATTTAGAAGCCCAGTGCTGCTCACTGCCATACATGCACACACCGATGCCAAACCCATCCACCACAGCTCACACCAGCCTCACCAGAATGGGAATAATTGTGGAGGGAGGGTTGGAAAAACATGGAGCTCAGGTCCACATGCTGGAGAGTTCTCAGTTACTTTAAGAGACATGAATTTATCAACAATCATTGTGAGCCGATGATGAATAAGAGACATTGTAGTGATCTGTGAGTGTGGAGCGGCAGTGACGGAGCCTCAGAGAAGAGCATCATTAGTGAAGCTCCTCTCTGCTCACAGAGCTTCTCCACGATCTAATCTGCACTTTAATAGTGCAGACACACCCTGTGTTACGTGTGAACAGATAGCTGGCTTCACACAGAAAGGCACTACAAGACTGGAGAAGGAGACTTAGACTGAAATGGAAGATTTTAAGTTAGATTATTAAAGGTATAGAAAGAGAATGATAGTTGGTTGTTCAGTCCCATCTCCAAGTCCTCAATACCAACACTTTGGGCTGGTAAAGCATTCTGAATACAGCAAAATAATGATAACATAAGAAAAGACAGACAAGAGGACAGGGGAGTCTCTGCAGATACAGACACCACCTCACACTCCTAGTGGGTCAAAGTGATGACTGAGAGGAATTATTTTTATGTGAGTCTGTGGCCAATATGGCAATATTCCACAATATACAATACACAATATATGACATACGCATTTTTGCCAAAATAACACCGGAAATTCTCAAATAGTGCAAATTAAGGCTGGACAGTATTTTTGACCAAATACCTCAACATCAAAAATGTGACAATGTTTTGGGGATGACTGTTTCATAAAAATATTAAACTACTTAAATCACTGTATCACAATATAATGATATACAAAATTTAAAACAATATCTAGTCTCATAAACAACATTAATATAATATCAATGTCAACATATTGCGCAGCCCTGAGTCTATATATTGTTTTTGAGGAAAATCCTGCATCCAATGCTTTTAATTTCTTGTTCACAATTAGTTGTGATTCAGTTAAACTGTTATTCAATATTATTATGCAATAAAGAAGTTACAGTACTAAACAATGACAAATGAAATAAAATATCAGCAAGTGAAAAAATTGCAAAGACGGGCTAAAAAGCGTCATTATATGCATGAAACTGCAGACTATAAATAATTTTGCGCAGCGCATCAGTGTCTCCAATCTTCCATCATTTTGCGGCAGAATGAAAAAAGCCTCAAACATCTGCACACATATTAAGCTTGTGCAGTTCAGCGAGAGCCAAAGAAAATATGAGTTGTCCTCTTTTTGATACGCAAACTCTTCACACACTAACTCCCCCAACCGAGGAAACTTTACACAGACAGACAGGCACAAAGTCAAGTCACATCAGCTCAGACGAATTCGTTTTTCCTCGCGGTTGCCTCGAAAAATCTTGGATTTTTAATAATTTCTCTCTCTTTTTTTTACATTATTTTTCTAATGTGACGGACGCCGCGCGCGAACGAGAAAGTGTTTGGCAGTGGTGCGCTGTTACCGTGCCACGGTTCTGTCATGATGTTTAATTAATTATTGGGCCAAGTCTAATTATATCCGTCCTATTATAATGACTTTTTGTGTAGAACATTGCTTTTCTGCCTTTAAAGATAGTATCCACACTTTACCTGCTCAGGTGAAAAACCCGCTCTAACGTGAGATTTCTGCGAACAGGAGCTGTCGTTTCACGCGTCCTTCATTCTGTGAAACAGGCTGCAAACATTTCAGCTCTTTTTAAATTCCTGGAGGAGTCCTGAGTCAGTCAGCCTGCTGCCTTTTAAAGGTCAGAGAGGACGGAGAGGCTTCAGCTCGGGCTCAAAGCAGCTGGAACGACTGTCTCTTGTTTCTTGTAAGAAAGACGCAATAAACGAATTAAACACGTTTAAAACGAGAAACGGGGGGAAAAAAACACACTTTTCATTCTCATCTGCCACCTTGACGTGCCAAATATATCTGACCTGTGTGTGACAGGCTTTTATTCAAAATTCACAAACAATATTAAATCGTAGACTAAGTTATTTATTATTATTTATGTTCAGTGTAGGACAAACTATTGCTCTTGACATGAAGGACTGTTTTTCATTTGTAGCCAAACGCATTTGGCTCCGGTTTCCTCTGATTCCACCGAGCAGACTGGAGGCCTTTTAGTCCCAAACTTGTTCTGACCTGAGCTTTGTGCTCTTCACATTTCTGGATGTTTCTGGAATATTTTCTCCTGTAAGATATATTTGCTGTGAGCTGCTGCTGGAGTGTTTAGTGTCCCGTGTGTCGCAGAGGTTAAAGGCCCTTGTAGCTGCCGAAAACACTTGGACCGTGTTCTACACCTCTCTGTCCCCTGCGCTATGTTTTATTCATCATTTTGTCCCGTTGACTGCGCGGTGAATGTGCAGTTTCAAGCTGATGACATGATGCAAGTTTTGAAACTCTGCACGTGTTAAACAGTAACATCAGTAACACCTCTCACAGTAACTCATTAATTTTTTTTTTTAAGTTAAAATGTGACAAAGTGACGGAAGTGATGTTGTGACGCATTTTAAGACATTGTTTTCCCTGAAAAGATTTATTTTGACCTTATCCGTGTTTTAATCTACACACACACACACACACACACACACACACACACACACACACACACACACACACACACACAAACACACACAACACCACTACAGTAACAATGAATTATTCTGATAATCTGTCTGCGATAAATCACAACACTGTCTAATAATTAAGGCACTAATAGCTTGAAAAGGGAGTAAAACATAACCTTAAATATTTCACTCACTATAATCACATAGACTGGCCCAGTTCTTTAATAACTTAAATGTAATTTCACTGACATATTTGCATTTTGTTGTATATTCAAAATACTTAATTACAACTAATATTTTGTTTTAAAAACCTACAAGTACTACTGCTACTAATAATAAAATAATAAAACATTTTACCAACGTGCAAAGAGGCTGAAATGTATCATGCATGGACAAAGTCAATAATTAAATATGACTCAATTTGTAAAAACAATTAGAAACGTATTATGATTAGCTAATTTTGAAAACTATTATTACTGAAATATTAAAATGGCCGGATGTCAGCTATTATTGTTATTAGACAAATAAGATACAGTTAAACGACTACTACTACTACTACTACTAATAATAATAATAATAATAATAATAATAATAACAATAATAACAATAATAATAATAATAATAATAATAATAATAATAACAATAATAACAATAATAATAATATTTTTTTAACTAAAGAGAAAGTAACGTTGGTTTCAAAGTAAAAAGTTTGTTATTGGCAATATCAGTGTCATTAATATTAGATCAATTGATCATTTGTAATTTTTAAAAATAATTTCTCATTTATATCCACTTCATGATTATTTACAGTCTCTTTCAGTTCAGTTTAACCATTCCAATAATTTCACTATTTCAATCGTGTGTGTGTGTGTGTGTGTGTGTGTGTGTGTGTGTGTGTGTGTGTGTGTGTGTGTGTGGAATCACTCACTGTTTACGGCGTGTCTGAAGCGCTGCTGGCCACTGAGGAGGCTCTGTCCATTGATCAGGAGTATTGAATCCAGGGCTGGGCTGTGGTTCTGCTCCTGGATGATACGCGGTGGTGGCGGCGGGTCACGCTGCTGGTGGTGGTTCTGGTTCTGTTCTGCTGCTGAATCTGGACTCGTCGGACGGAGCCGGTCGGTGGGACCGGAGAGCCACAAAGAAGAAAGTTAGTCAGTGGTGGTGGCAGCGTGGGGAGTGACGATAGCGCGTAAAGCGACGCAGCGGAGTGAGGAGTGGAGAAGTGACCGGAGGGACATAGGAGGAGGATGCTCGTCTGTGTGCGTGTGTGTGTGTGTGTGTGTGTGAGGAAGTTGTGGCAAAGAGTAAGGCAGACTTTGTGAGCAGCAGCAGTGCTCTCTCTCCCTCTCTCTCTCTCTCTCTGTCTGTCCTGAAGCCGCGGAGCGTTTTTCTCAGACCGGAGCGGAGCGCACACACGCACAAACTTGATATTTTCGACGCTTGTCCGGCTTTTAGCTCACAGCTCTCAGTGGTAGGAAAGTATATTAAAGAGAGCCCTCCTCTGAACTCATGGCTTCATCCTCGGAAGAAAGAAAAAAGGCACAAAAATAACGCGCTGCAGGGTAAGAAACGCTCAGAACAGACAACCTGGAAGAAAACAACAAAACACGAACCTGACCGAATAACAAACACCGGTGTCTCTGAGCTACAGTAATAGCGGGATTTGTCGGAGCAAAGGAGCGGGTTCTAATCAGAGTGTGTCACTTTCAATCTTCCCCGTGCCAATGGGCGCACTGACGGACTGACAGAGGGAGGAGAGAAGGGAGGAGAGACAAAGAGAGGGGGGAGGGAAGGAGGAGAGGGGGCGTAAAAAAAAAAAACTATTCTGACCCATGAAAGCAGTTTGTGGGCCGGATCTCTCTTATAGGACATATAAAATGAAATAAAAGTGTCCATTAAAACTTTATTTTTCAGAAATATGCCCTTAGCCAATTCCCACTGCAGTCCTCGGTTGTAGAATCCTTCTTTCAGATTTTTAAATCATGTCAGTTTTGACTTTATTTTGTATCCATTCAACATAAACAGTTGCTTAATAATTATCTGAATCATAGTGAAATCTTCCTCTGGGACCGATCACACTATCAGAGACCTTGACATTAGAAAGAGGGACGACAGAACGCTCCATTGTTACTTGTTTTCCACGATTAGAATATTTCTGCTTCACGCAGCAAGAACTTATCGTGCTGCTATCAGCTTCCCTCTAATACTTTCACACGTCAGTATCATCCCACAGATAATCCGGCCGAGCTGAAGTCCACTGCACTGATACATGTTAATAAGTAGCCTAATAATGAGTCAAAGATGAGCTTTTGGTCCGTGTCTGTATTAGATGTCCGGGGTCAAGACTCAGTAGCAGAGTGCAGGGCTGTGGGGGACCTGTGACAGCACGCGCGTAATGGCTGATGAGGAATTGGAATATTTGTAAGTAAAAAAAAGTCTCCAAAGAAAGCTAATATTCGGTGTCACACACTGGGTGCTCCCCGGACGCCTCCTGCTTTACATGTGCACGCGCTCTGGTCTAAACACGCTCGCGGGTGGTGGCGGTTCTGTGCACCGCAGCGCGCACTCTGTGCCCAGGTGCTCTGTGTTCCACTGATCAGCCAACATGTTAAATACTGAAAATACAGAGAAATGCTCAGTTTATCTCTGTTTGTAATGGGAGTTTACTCCTCTATTTTCAGATTAACAGCATGAGTGAGGGGAAACAAGTTAACCCACATCTGTAGGCTATTTACCACTACACCTCTGTACAGAACGTGCTCAGAGAGGCTACAGACTGTGCGTCAGGTGTGTGACACTGCCTCACTTCCCACATCAGTAACATGACAATATTACTGCTTTATTGCATTGTGTATTAATATGTGCCTGGCAGAAAATTTCGCCCTTGAGTCTGTGTCCTGACAGACAGATGTCACTACGTGGTGTCAAATGAGCACCAAGTGACACAATACAGCAACATACTGATTGTTTTCTGAATGCAAAATAACCTGAATACTGAAGATATCAGTTTTATTAAGTCGTGCACGAAAGTAAAAATGTGTTGTTGTTTTTTTCTTTTACACTTGTCTAGTTTTTTATAAGTATTATAATGTGTTGTTTGATTGCCATTCGTTTAAATCAGTGCTTTTCAAACTAGGGTCCAGAGACCAACAGAGGTCCGTGAGTGGGATGTTAGCCCCCCCCCCCCCCCCCCCCCCCCCCCAGCAAAAGGAGGAAACACATTAATTTAACTTTTATCACACTTTTTGGACGTTACAACAACAAGGGAAGGAATAGAGTTGGTCGTTTTGATTGGCTGTAATTTGGTCACTTACCAAATATGAAGAATTCATCATCTTCCAACTTAAAAAATTAAAAAAGCAGCTAGAGGAGATTCCTTAAGACAAAATCCTCTCAAACTGGGGGTCCGAGGTCTAATGTGCCTGTGCTGAGGAGGTCCTTGACATGAAAAAGTTTGGGAACCTCGGGTTTAGATCACTAATAAAAGCCCAGTGGGCAGATGTGTTAACTCACTTTAACAAAAAATAAGACCAAAAATTGTACTGACTAACAACATGTGGATATTTTTGTGCAGTAACCCAGCTGTAAATATCTGACATTGTTCAAATGATTTTAAAGCTCTTTAATGCGGCTCGATTCCTGTTTTTGATTTCCTTCTTTTTTCGGTTGACTCTCAGATTTGCATGTCCCACTGTATCCGTGGCCTTACGGTAAACTGCAACAAGGGAGCCTTTCATACACATTTTAACAACCGAATTGAGCAACACAAATGAAGCCACTGGTTTGCAACATCTGTAACATTCTGTGACTGTGCGTAAAATGCGCCCGAGGAGCCTCGGCGGGCACCAGAGAGAAAGGGGAATTGATGGATCACTGCGTGCTCCTGCATGCCCTTGCTGGGTGTTCAAAACGTGGATGGAGGAGCCAACTGGGGTCCACTAAAACTAAAAAAGCGCACGAGAGCCGTTCCGCGTGTGTGCGTCCTCAGTCGTGCGCGCAGCTTTCCAGGAAAGAGCTGCGATGAAAGGCTGCACAGGCCGCCTGCTGTTTGGAGTTCTTTGCTCTTGCTCTTGCAGGTAGAGTTTTATGTATTCTCTGACATGAAAATGACTCACAAAGAGAAGCTGCACTGGACTGACACAAAGCTGTTCGGTCTGACTGAGAACCTGAGCTGCTTTGACGAGAAACGCTCGGAATCTTCGCTTGTCAAGATTTCAGAACTCTTCAGCAACTCACATTTACAGTCACATTTAAAGACATCAGCCTCACGCACTACATCAACATCCAGCCTGCACCCAAACGGCGACAAGAGTCGGTGTGAAAGAGCACGTGTAGTTTGACTCACCTCTCCAATGAAGCTCGGGTCTCAGCGTCAGGACACCTGGCTGCGCTGCTGCTCCCACAGACGCGAAGTCAGAATTAACTGCAGACAGACAGACGGTGGCTGAGAGCCAGTCCGCTTCTCGCTGCTCATTCGTCAATATTATTAAATATGATAATGACGGTGATGATGATGTCGGTGCGCGCTAGTGAGACTGTTGGCAACAGTGTGATGAATACACGCAGGCCGACTAGTGCGCGCGCGTGTATGTGTGCGTGAGTGATACACAGTTTTAAAAAATTTATGAAACAATAAACTAAAAGAGAAATGAACAAATTTGGGTTTTATCTTGCAGACTGGCTCGAGACTGTGACAAGTTTGCAGAATTCTTGCAGTTATTTTAATTTCAACGTAAAGGGCTCATTAGAGGTTGAAAATGAGAGCGTTAAAATCCATTTCAAGCTCTCACCACACAGGCTGTTAAACCCAAAGTGTCTGCGGTCTTTGAATAAGGCGATATCAAGCTCCAAGCTTCCCCCCTTTTAGTTGAGGAGAAGGAGAATCGACAGCCTGTAGTTTATTTTGATTTATAAAAGAAAATTATTCAATTTACAATTAAGCTTTAGATTAATTCATCTTGTTTTCAACTTCATAAACCTGTGGTCGCTTCTCGTCAATATTTCGTTTAGTTGTTTCTTTAACGTGGTCCTTTAAATGTGTGAAGGTGTGAGGACTATCATGCATGTTGATCATTTCCAACGAACATTTATTGTGAAGTAAATATTTCATCACTGATTGGATGAAGCCCTGGCTGGAAACGTGAAGTTTAAACTTTACATACACAATATTTAGCAACTAAAATACCAAGAAAAAATACAGACGCAAAGCCTTGTTTTTAAACTACTCGTCTCAGATCAGGAGGAGCCTTAGTATGTCAAGTTTTGTCTTTATTCTGGTAAAAAGAAACTGAAGCGGGGACCGAACGTGATGTGAACATCACTGCACTGTATTTATTCAAAGAAACGTTCTGTTAAACTAACTGCATCATGTGCATTTCAACTCATCATGCGGAGACATTCGGTTACTTGCAGCAGGCGTTATGAATTATTGAAGCCCGGCAGGGAATCGTTTGCCTGCAGAGTTTCTCCGCTGCATTACTTTCCCTTCTATCTAGGCTAATTTTTCCATTTCTTGGGGAACTTGGAATCGAGGAACGAGCCCAAACAAGCGTAAAAAGCTGCTCCACAATGCCGTGAAGTAGAATGAAATATTGATCCCTGAAATAGCCCCGATGGAAAACAAATTCAGATGACTGCTGTGAATAATGGATGTGCTTCTGCAATCCCAAAGATTGTGTAAAACATGATGGTGATTGGAGAGTAATGTGGGCCAGTTGCAGTTATTAAGAACACATTTGTCGCATATAGGTAAGTGCGGTGTGTGTGTGTGTGTGTGTGTGTGTGTGTGTGTGTGTGTGTGTGTGTGTGTGTGTGTGTGTGTGTGTGTGACCTCCTCTGAGTACCACCTACCTACCACCCCACCCCTCTTTTTATATATATTTCACATCCACGGTTCAGACCAATTTATAGAAAGTGATGGTGTGATTTTACGCAGAGCCGGCCTCCGGCACAAGACTCATTTAAAATTCAAGAAGTCAGCAGAATAATTTAGAGAAGAATGCGTCTGGCTTGGATCAAGCAAAATGAAACATTAATAAATAACTTTAGTTAGCTTTAACCTTGAATTTACACGATGAAACGCATGGTATACACAATAAAAACATTCATAAACTAAAAAAATACACACCTTTAACTTCAAGAATTGACTTTATCTTATTTTGCCTTGATGTCAAAATCTCAGGCTTTCGTTTTGTGGCCAAAAGGAAACAAGATGTGCTTTTTATGAGGAGTTTTCATTTGCAGGTCATGTCGTGAGTCGGTTATTTGCCAACGGGAAGCGTTGGGTTTGTTCCGTATGATTTCTCAGAGGTCTGTTGTCACCTCGTTATGTGTGGCACTGAGGAAACCAAGAGGCATCATTTGTGCAAACAGCGCGGCTGTGTGGTGAAGAAGAAAAGACAGACAACAGAGAGAACAGAAAACTCTTCATTTCAAATCGAAAGCAAGTGCCAGATTAAATAACATTTAATTCATATCTCAGAGTGACTCTAAAGGCGTTAATTTAGAAATATATTTTCAGCTCCTCTGTTTTACATTTCTAAACAATGATTGGATGCAAATATTTGATCAGTCAGGCGTTAGAATTGATCACCTCTCAGAGGAATGAGCGAGGGCGCAGGTTTCGTTTCAACATTAGGGGGACCGGCCCTGTCTCCTAGAAAAAATACAGTCATATTTTATTGCTTCCGCAAAGTCCTCCAGAGTCCATGATCAGAACTGCGTCCATGGCAACGCTCTGCTATACAGAAATAACACACCATAGACTGCTCTAACTGGCCAATCAGTATCGTGTATTATTGGGTAATAATGTTAATTAATGTCTTGGCAAGTTTCAAAAATGTTGTTACTGTATTTTATGTTTTCCACTAAAATATTGTAACATGCAGTTATAGTGACTGCAGATTTATTCCAAAAATCAGCAGCATGAGACTTTATAATAAATATTTTAATCAGAGATGAGATAAGTTGTCAGCTAAACGAAATTATAGTAACAGTTTAGTAACATGCAAACACAACTTCAAGGAGACAGGGTTGTGGCGCAAGGCCGTAGCCACCATTGAGGACGCAGAAGACGTGTCCTCTGACTTTGGAGGTTTTGGGAATATATTCAATTTTGACTGGTTAGTTAATAAATAAAGGCTTCATTGTTTCTCCACCAGATTTTCATTTCTGGCAGTGACAGGGTTCATTGTCTTTGTCCAGTAGCATGTTTTCAGAATTGTCCCAAAGCTCAACAGCGGCTGTTGGCTTTTGGAGATACATGGTTTTCACAGATAAGTGGCCTTATGTTGAGAAATAAAATTCACAGACAATATAATCGAATAGATTGAATTTTAAAGGGCCTTCAAGTTGATTTATTTTTGGTGTTGAATCAGGTTTTGTGGGGAGGTTTGTCCTGGGACTCGTGACCTCAGTGTTTATAACAATCCGAGCTACAAGCTGGCGGTCATCTTCTGCATTTTTAATGCTCAAGTTTCTTCTTTTTGTCCTTCAATATTTTGAATCAGTTTGCTATTTATGAGAAACCATGAACAGAAACGTGACAAGAGAAAAACGATCAAAAGGCGGTACGGGAAGACAGCGCTGTCCTGCAGGGTCCACAAACACGACATGAGGACAGACTGACGGACAGAGGTCTGAGCTGACCAGATCAGACAGTATTAAACTCAACTGTCTGTCCATGTGTACCAGGCCCTGCGCTGTAGTTCAACCAACACAATGAGTCAGTCCGGTCGACTTCTCCTCGGTATTTTCTGATGACACACAGTGCGTCACCAGTGGACTGCTGGCTGACTGTCGAAAAAAGGGCTTATACGTTATACTTCTACTCCACTACATTTCAGTAAAATGTACACAAATATTGTGTGTGTGTATATATATATATATATATATATATATATATATATATATATATATATATATATATATATATATAGTTGAATTAATAACATCAATTAATAACATCATCAATCAAGTCCAACATGAGAAACAACAATAATAATAATAATGACAACGATTAGAAATTAAATAGCAGAGAAAGTTATTATTATTATTATTATTATTATTATTATTATTATCATTATTATTATTATTATTATTATCGTCTGAATGAAACGTTATGAGACTTTTTTTTTCATTTAAGCGTTTTCCAGTTTCTCTGTTTTTCCGTTAAATGAACCGGTGGTGGTTTGAATCACCTCTAATTGAAAACGAAAGTAACTAACGCGTAACGAACAACAGACGTGTGACACAAAACAGACTATTAAACAAAAACCTGAGCAAAAATAAATACATATTTTGCAGAACACCTATTTCACATCTTTGTTGTCATTTGCTTGATTGGAGCGAACTTAAAGGCTATGAACTCACTTATCAAGGATCTGTAGTATGTTTCTGTTTTCTTTTTTTTAATCCCTCTATCCGTTAATGTACAGATTTAAAGGCCCATCTCAGTTTTCCTTTAGGGTAAATACATATTCCTCTCGTGAACATGATTCTGCCTCTGCTCTAATATCCCGCCGGTTGGATTAAAGAGTAATTAATGGGTCAAATCGCTCCAATTGGCTTGTTTTCAGAGGATGTATCTCGTTTCCGTGAAGGATTAATTTGTCTTTTACCGCACTTTCAACCCGTTTCCAAATTGCTTCCATACAGAGGTCACGACACACGAGTCCATTATTGCTCCTTCACACTATTTTTCACTGCTTCGCTCTTTTTTACTCCGCAAGCCGCGAAAAGCTGAAGAGACTGAAGACTGACACCAAACTTAACTTGTGATACATTTTATTACTGGTTATTATAAAACTGCTTATTATAAAATTATTATGATTATTATTACAAAGGATTTGAACGAAATAATAATAATAATAATAATAATAATAATAATAATAATAATAATAATAATAATAACTAGAGAAAGTCATTTCTGAAGAAATAGCTTTAACACTAATAATGTATGAATTATTTCAAGTATCGACAGGATGTCATTTTAATTTATTTGAAGTAGATAATACGAAAATCAACATTCTGACAGATGTCTAATTGAAATATGTTTGCAAAATATTTCAAATTGTTTTTCACTTGACACTTTTCCCGGTACCACGCACTATGGACACGTGTTTCATGTTGCATGTTTCAGTTAGTGTTTAGTCCATATTTCTGATAACATGACTGTAATGTCCCTCATTTTATTTACCTCGCATGTCTTGTATTATGAGCCTTTGTGTTGACATTCTGCACGCTTATTAATGACAAACTATGAATAACTTGTAATCTTGTATTCTGTTTTATTAGGGTGACTTTGTAAATTTGTAATAGCATCTTGGCTAATTCTGGTACATTTACACCAATGTGCACTGTTACAAAACAATAAACAGACAAACGAATGAATGAAAAAACAAACAAACAAATAAATAAAGTCTGAAAGGTCTACCTACTGTCTTTTGTGAAATGATTAATAAAAGATTCACTATACATATCAGCTACAACACATTCATAATAAAACCTTTGGGTTGCCAGGTTGTAAATAATCTTGACTGACTGAGCATCTGAACTAAAAATTATTAACATCTTATTAAACAGTCATTGATGGATTATGAACATTTGCAACTGAATTTTTGCCACAAAGGTGTGGATAAATGTGGCCAAAATCAGTTTTCACAACTCGGAAACCTTTCAATCTTATGAGTGGTTTATAACGGATCTATAAAGCATCAGTAAATTATTTTAACCATTCATAAACCCAAGTTACAAGGTGCCTTATTAGAAAGTGTCATCTTTTCACATTTGAGCACCACTGTACCACCAACATTAATCATTTGAGATTTTTTTTACTTTGCTATGTCAGTATTACTGCTGTTTGATACATGCAAACTTACCTTGTTATAACAAGAAAGTTTTATCGTTATAACAATATAGTATTTATCTTGTTTCACTGTGAAATGTGTCTAAAATGTTGGTCTATAACTATTTATAATATGCTACAATTTATATTGTTATAATATGATAACTGTTACAATACAAGTTATCACATTATAACAATGACTTAGCAAGTTATAACATTAAGTTTCACATCATAAAAAGACAAATAATATATTGTTATGACAAGAAAAGTTTGTTTTTACAGTGTTTTTATATGTATAATATAATTTTTTACAATTTAAGTTTGTATGTTGTTATAACATGAAACACCTTGTTATAGCATTTAAAATATCTTGTTATAACAAACTTTTCACGTTATAACTCTTGATACTGATCTGTTTTATTGGATAGATTTAGCAGTAACAGGCTGACTTTAAAAGCCTAAAACAAACTGCAGAAGTTGAATTTTCTGAGCAAATTGCATCGATCAGACAGCAGCTATAATGTCCGTATCTCAGCTTCTCGATGTCTGGGCCCTTTGAGCTCTGATCTGCAACACAGAGGATTGTTTTCCTTCTGGTAAAAGCCGTGGCCCCCGCTGGCTGCCAGCCTCCGCAGCCTCTTTTCCTCCCCAATAAGTTCTTACCTGAAATCAAATCCGCCTGCTTAACGAGGAGGGAGCGAGTTGGAGGCAGAGAGGCAGTTGTGAGCGTCAGCACTCTGCACTATGTCATTGGGCACAAGTATTTGACAGTTGGAATTATCTGTAAATACTTCATTAAACTGTGTATGAGTTCCCCGTCTTGTGCCTCATGGTCCACTTCTGGTAAGATTTACAAATGATAACATAAACACTTTGAAAAAAAAAAAGAAAAAGAAATTCAATTCGCATTTGAAAAGAATTGTAAGAGGGAGGGGAGAGGGGGGAGGTTGGGGGAATTTGATTGGGGCCCACGAGCAACAAAACAGCGGAGGTCTGTGTAATGAGGTTTGGAAAGTGTGTTCAGTGTTTTTGGGGGCCAGGGTTTACTTGACCTGCCAGAGGGATTGTCTTCCAAATGGACAACGTGCCAGAGTTTAGCTGTCCAGGCATTCACTACCAACTACCTGTGTTGTATTAAATCTGTTAAGAAATGAGGAAATCTGAGTTTCTCAAAGTGCTCCAGACAAATGGGGTCAACTCATCAGAAAAGGTGAACCTAATTCATCTTGCATCTTGGCCCTCAAATACTGAAATAAAATGAAATTCCTTCTCTGCCCATCACTGTTTAAAGTTTTCCTTGATGGATACTTGTTTCCTAAAAATACAGCATCTAGGCCACTGGTTCCCACTGGGGTCATGAAAGCTTCACAGGGGCCACAAGGCCTTCTTTATAGTAAAGCTTTAATATGTGACATTTTCACATTAAAATATCTCAAAAACACTGTTGTTAGGTTGTGTGTTCCAATGTTGAAATGCGGAGACTTCATCCACAGTAGTGGTGAGTTTCTAGCTAGCCCTTCTAGCTAGTTGCTAGTTGCAAAAACCTTACAGGAAAACATGGGGTACCTTAATGTAAGCATGAATAAAATTCTTTTTCTTTTTCTGCCTGAGTCATGTCACCTAAATTTTCATTAGCTATGGTGGTTGTTTAAAGTGATAACAACTCCCATGATCCCGTGCTACTTCACAGTGCAAATCAAATTACGTCTTCTGATATCTTTTTTTTAAGTTTGAGCAAACCCCAGCAGAAGATCTAAATATTGTACTTTCAAGGGGGTTAGGAAAACATTTTTTACAGTATGAAGTATGCCAGATTCTCAGCATTTCATTCATTTCTGTAAAGAAACTAAATGAAATTGTTCTTTTTATTTAAGAAATAAACTTAAATAAATCTTACAGGATAAGACCTGAACACATATTCAGAGAGACTTCACTCTCTGCTAAACAGCCTCATCACATGAGAAAAATACACAGTTAAAAGAACCAAAGTACAAACAGAACAATAGCCAAGCATAAAGGGTGAATGTGAACATGGAACTTATCCAAAAAGAAGTGTATTAAACACACAATATGCAAGTTCTGCTGCCAGGGATCTCACACACAGTTTGGTGACGTCGTGACATGGCGTAGGATCATGGAAGTGATCTTCACTTTTAAAGAACCACCACAGCTGATGAAAATCTGTGTGACATGAAATCATTTTCATGAGATAATTAAAATTTTAGTCAAATTACATTTTGGCACATTTGCCGACTTGTTTCCTCACTCTCCGATGTATTCAATGTGTTTTCCCGGAAGTTGTAGCAAGTAGTGACTAGCTAGCAACGGCTAACAGGAAACACACAGTTACCTGGAACAAATTACTTTGAGCATTGTTAGAAATACTTATGTACACAACCCAACAAAATATGATGCATATATCTTCAGCCTTTTTATTGTGGAAATGTTACATATTATAGCTTTAATTATGAATGTTATAAATTTTAAAAATATATCATGCAGTCTGAGAATTGTATCAAGAGTTCCTCAAATATAATTTATCCAAATTGCTAATATTACACAAACGTTCTGCTGTTATTTCATTTACTATTTGGGTTCGTTGTACAGTTCATCAGCTGTCCTGTACTATTGTTATGCATTGAATTTAATTTTAAATAATCATAAAATATGTCAGGGGTCGTCAGTTTATTGAATAATAGAAAAGGGTCCCTTAAGGAAAAAGGTTTCTGAACCACAGACCTCTGCTAACACACAGGACAGTCTGTGGCCTGGTGCACACTGGTTATTTGCCAGTAAAACAAAATGCTCTCTGGCTCTACGGTCATTTAGGCTACACTCACACTGACACACTCACGCACACACACACTCACACACACACACACACACACACACACACACACACACACACACACACACCATGAAGTCACTCCAAATTCAACTCCATACAACTTCTGGTGGTCACATTGCTCGAGGGCTGACACAGTCACCTTGGCGCACACATACTCTCCTCATGTCAAACTGTCTGCACTAATAAGCAGGCAGCCAGCCTCCTCAACCTGAGAGCCTCCTGTCAGGAGAAGGCTGATGTTTGGAGAAAACTGATATGTTTTAAAAGTGTAGGAGGTGGACCGGGGTGAACAAATTGTAGATATTAAAGAGGAGAAACAAGATGAAACAAGGGGGGAAAGGTGAAAATACATTTAGCAATGATTTATAAATGGTTTATAATTAGGCTTTTAATTAGGTTGTATAAAATATTAATAAACAATCATTAACAAGTTATAACAGTTTCCCTACATCAATGTGGGCTCACTATTTGGCAACCCAGTTACTGCTTGCTGCTGCTTCATCTTACTACTGAGTTAGTGTTAGCAACTGGCAAAAGGAGCCTTTTCTTAAAGTGTGAAACACTCATTGTTTACTGATGATGAATATTTGGTGGTGAGTACACATAAAAGAAGATTACAACTTGTTCCACACCTGGAATCCTGTCCTAAAGAAGATATCGATCATCTGGTAATTTGATGTTAGCCGTGGAACCTTTTTTAACATTTTATATTTTATATGAGGAGGGTTTGCAGGTGGAGCTGCCAATGCTAGAAACAAGAAAAAAAAAACTATCAGTACAATATGTGGACAACCCCCCCACAGATCCTACCATGAAGCATGGTTGTCCTCGAGGTTTCTGGAAACATGTCGCACAGTCGATGTCGGAGTCACAAATTTCCCAAACATCTCTGACTCTTCACCACTGGGTCACAGACAAGCAAATGGCCTTGTGGGTAAACAAGGGTGAGGGACAGTGGATGGTTTCACTTTGCAGGTCCCCCCACAGGTGGGTGGAGTCAATGCATTCGAAGTAGATGTCAATCATTTACTGTCAGATACCAATGAGGAAGTTTTTGTCTCCTGAAGTAAACTCCTGTTATTTCACTAAAGGGAGTCAATGATTAAAAACATGCATTGAGGGACACCCATATTAGCCTGCTGAGTATTTTAGCGTGTCTAAATGTGTGTGTGTGTGTGTGTGTGTGTGTGTGTGTGTGTGTGTGTGTGTGTGTGTGTGTGTGTGTGTGCTGGCTGGTTCCTGAGTGGCTGTCAGCGTGATAATGATCTGGTGGGCTGTGTGGAGGGTGCAGGGTCAGAGGTGACCTCACTGCTGTGATCTTGTGTTTGTTATTGCTATGCTGCCCTTGGACGGGTTAACATAGCACACACTGCATCAGCTGCTCTGTGCACTTCCTCTGACAGACACACACACACACACACACACACTCACAGACACTGCTCAGTCACCAGGCCTGTGAGAGGCGTCTGAGGGTCACTTCCACATGTGTTGATGGGCCCTGAGTGAACTAATCTAAATTGGTGAAATGTTATCCCACTACAGGGAGGACAGGAGCCCAAATGGCCCCACTACTGCACTCTTTATCCCCTCATGTTCAGGCTAACAAACGCAGAGAGACTCAGACATGCGTGTTACTGTGGAGCTCAGACAGCCTGATGCTTTGGAGGTGTGTGACTTTTTTTTATCCACACAGTACTTAGGTTGAAAGTAAAAAGGACTGATGAGGGGATTTGTTTAATATTTCACATAAGAATCATTTGGAAAGTTTGTTAAAGTCATCTCAGCTTAACCACCAGAAAGCTCATGTTCCCAGCACAAGCTCTGTGGTTTCAACCACTGATATACAGTATATTAAGATGGAGGACATGACACTTCCCTAAAAGTGCCCCCTGGTGGCTGGCTGCAGTATAGGTCATAAAGCCCTTCTCTGGCCCTTTTCCATACACAGAGCTGGTGTGGCTCAACTCGGTTTGACTCGGCCTGTCAGTCCAGCATGGCAGGGGATTGCATTTCCATTACAACGGGGCTACCCACTTGAAGGTGTGCCTTTTACCTGAAGACAAGCTGGAGGAGGCTTGAGCCAAGCGGCTGTAAAGCTGTGGATAAACCATTCATATAGGTCTCTGGGATAAACATACTGTTTCCTTAAATTCTGCACAATAAAAGTGCCTTGTTATGTTGTTTCAATGCCTTTATTATGATGTGAAATGTTCTCATTTGGGTTTTCATCAGCAGTAACTTGAATGAACGGCAAAGGCGATACCCGCACACCAGTTTGGCTGGGCTAGAAAGCCACAAAAAAGTCCCCAGGCTGAGATGAATGCAAAAATAGTCTATTTAATTAAGACAAAACAAACAAAAATTGCTCTCAGTGCATAGAAATAAAGTGAATAAAAACAGCACTACACTGCTACCCACACACCAAACTGGTGTGTGGGTATCTCCTTTGCCGTTCATTCAATTTTGCCTCCATTACTGACGCACCCAGGATTTGCTTTTTTGATGCCCTGAGTAGGCGCAGTTTCACAGAACTCTGACGAATCAGCAGTAACTTAACACGACTCCAACACGACTGAAAGTGAATATGAAACGGCAAAATACTGCAGATACCTGAAAGTACTGAAAGTAGTCATTCTCTCTGCTCTCCTGCAAGCTCAGTATCACAACACTCGCTTGTTTGACCAGGAGAAAGGAGGCGAGACGTCACTGCAGCCCGCTTGGAGGAGGGTTGCTTTAGCCCCACTCCAGAGTGGGTCCACCTTGGGCCCAGCTCAGTGCAAAGTGATAATGCAATTCAGCACAGTACAGTTTGGCTTGGCGTGGCCCAAAGCACTGGTGGAAAAGGCCAAAATGTTAGCAGATGGGACAAGGACTGAACTAAAAAATCAAAGTACATGGCAAATATAAAATGTAAAAATGTCAGCAAGAGTACCTCTTGGATGCACCTGTGATAAAGAAAACATGATAAGGTGCCTTCCAGGCTGCTAAACCTAACCCTGACTTAGTTCCTCAATAAACAGCAGTTATAACACATTTTAAACAATTTAAATTCCAGAGTTTGTATCTGTTTCACCATAAACAGATGACTTTAAAAATGTATTCCGATACAATCACTATTTACCTGTTGAAGTGAAGTTACATCAAGAAGGTGGCTCAGTTGCTGGAGTGTTCGCTCCATGTGCTCCCTCCTACGGCCCCCTGCTGCATGTCATTCTCTCTCCCCCGCTTTCCTGTCATATCTTCAGCTGTCCTATAAATTAAAGGCATAAAAACATGTTTATAAAAACAAACAAACAAGAAAGTCAAACTGATGAACAGATGCTACAAATTTATAGCCTGAATCCCAATATTTTATTTTATATGTTTTTATATGTTTTTCTCTAAATGTATCATATTTATGTAATTTCTGGTAATTTTGTTTAACAAAAACCTTTGTTACAAAAATGTTACATCTGACACTTTATATGTTTGTGTTCTATCATTAAATAATATGTACATAATCTTGAAAAAATACTGAGACCAGGAAAGAGCAAAGATTCAGTAGCACGCCAGCTAAATACAAACACCAAAACATTTTAATAAAATATCTTACAAAGACAGGACAGACCAAAACATCAATTCAGCTTAACACTGGAAATGTTGGGTGACAACAGATTACAAGTAATCTTATTAACTCATGAAAGGGGTGTTTCTTACACAAGAGCTTCACTTTGTGATTAATGTTTAAAAAGAAAAAGAAGAAAACTATTTTCAATGTTTGATTTTGAAGTAAATCAAAATTATTCAGTGGAGATTACATTTTTTTTGTAATCTGGTGAGGTAGTAATCACAAAAATTACCATGTTGCACTACTATTACACAAAATCTAGATAAGTTGTATAAGGCAAACTACAATAAAGTGATCGACAAAATATCTGCTGATCTTAACAGAGGCTGTGCTGCCTCTTACTATCTCAGGCAAAATAGAAAGTATTAGGATGAATGTGCTGCCTAGGTTGTTATTTCTTTTTCAAACACTGCCTCTCTCACCACCAAAAAATATGTTTACAACATTAGACTGCCTTATCTCCAGATTTATCTGGCAAGGAAGGCGCCCACGTGTAAGATACAAAACTCTGCCGTTATCTAAACAGCTTGGGGGATGGGGGCTTCCTCACCTTAGATATTACTGGTTGGCCTGTCAGCTAAGGGCCTTGACAGTTTGGATTTCAGATGAGAGAGATACAAGATGGCTGGAGATTGAAAAGTCACTATGTACTCTGATGCCTTTGTCAAGTGTCCCATTCACTGAAAATAAAGCTTTTGAAGAGACCCTGGGTAGATGGTCAAAAGCCACTCTGGCAGCATGAAGAGAGGTGCAGAGGACTTTCGGTCTCCCTAGTAATATATCGGCTTTGTCAGGTGTTGCTCATTTAAAAGGGTTTATGCCTCTGAAATTGGATGGGGGATTCAAAAGATGGAGTCATCTGAACCTAAATTTTATTCACCAGCTCATTAGAGAACAAGAATTAAAAATATTTGAACAGGTAGTTGATGAATTTAGTCTGCCTAGATCAGATTTTTATAGGTATCTACAGATAAGAAGCTATCTGTTTAAACACCCAGACAATTTTTGGAGGGAGTTATTTGACCTATTGGTCAAAATATTTGCTTCTCAGCTGCCTAGGAACCCGCTGTTGGCCATCCTTGGGGCCATCCCGGAAGCAGAGATGAGCAAGAAAAAGACATATCTACTGCATATACTACTTACAGCAGCTAGGAAAGCAATAACCCCAAATTGGCTTAAAAAAGATCCCCCAACATTTGACACATGGCAGTCAGTAGCTAAGAGAATTTACATAATGGAAAAGATAACTTTTATGCTGAGACTCCAAAATACACAATTTGCAGACCGATGGGCATCATGGCTGGAAATGGTGGGTGAGGAATGGGGTAAGGTAAGGGAGGAAAATTCTTAAAAGTCTATCAACCTGTGTACCAGGGCCAGGAACTGTGAGAATGTTTTTTTTATTTTATTGTCATTGTTGTCTTTGTATTATGATCTAGCAGAATGTAAAAAACAAAAAACAAGTGTAACAACTGGAACATGTATTTTTCTGTGGCGGTGTTGTTCAATAAAGATAAAGTTGAAAAATAAATTTACCATGTCATTTGTGTTCAGTAAATGACTACATTTCACAATAATCTAAGCTAATCTTGAGTGTGGAAACAGCCATTTCAAATTATATTACATCTGAAACAGCATCTCACATGTTTCACATCATACATGCCAGTTTCAAATAAAGGTTCATGTAGTTTCCAGACATTTCACACACGAAAGCATGACTTTCAAAAGCTTTTTTTGGAAGGGAAAATACAGTAAAATACAGTAAAATAAGTTAATAAACTTTAAATAGTAAAAAACTGAAGCATAACCAAGCATATGTTTTAAGCAACAGTATTTAAGCCAGACTTTGATAAATGGCTTATTTTCTGTCACCTATGAACCTATAGAATAGGACTGTACCAGTGATAGGAACATCATTAATGCAGAGTCACAGATCTCACAGGGTTTGATGTATTCAGCCTCCAGATACTTCTGTGGTGTAGCCTCCATACAAATATAATAGCAGCCACATAAGAGAGCTGTTGCGCTGACTGTAGCTGTGCCAGCAGAGGTATGCTAATGGAGTCAGAGGATAGTTTTGTGTGCGTCACAGGTCTCCTCTGAGTATGGTGGTCAGATGCCCACCCACCTCCTTAATTTTCATACTTCAAACACTCAACAAACGCCCACTAATACAGAACATATTGGGGAATGGAGGGCAAGAGCGCTGGACATGTAAGACAGACAAAGAGTGAGGGAAAGAAATAAGAAGAGAGTATCCACTTAATCAGTCATTATTTATAGTCCAGGGAGGTTTAAAATCAACTTGTTCAGGAACCAGGGTCGGGCCTCATGGTTTTATAACTGCTGCACAAATAATCACCACACAGATACTAGATATGGTTCACTCCTCCTCAGCTCCTGCCTTCACATCTTTCCATCCTTCCTTCCAGCTCAGTCCTCCTGTTCTTTTCTAATATCCTACAGGTTTATGTCCCATTTTAATGACGGATCTCTGAATTTAATTGTTTTTCTGAGGCAACACAGCACCTGTTGCCTGCACTTTTCTTTCCTGCTTTTGCATTAGAATGGAATTTATCACTTCACGAAAATGATCAGGAAAGTTGAGTTTATATGCATAAATGTCTGCATGCTCTTTTGCACACATGCATATGCAGATATCTGCCTGCTGTGTGCATGCGTGCGTGCATGTGCATGTGTGTGTGTGTGGTGTTTTGAGAAAGCTGTGAAATGAAAACAAATGAGAATCCTAAGCAAGGTGGACATGACGGATGGAGCTGCTTGGAGGGAACAGAAGCATTAGTGTATATGGTGAGTGGTCTGGTTTGCCACATGGTGTGTGTGCGTGTGTGTGTGTGTGTGTGTGAGAGAGAGAGAGAGAGAGAGAGAGAGAGAGAGAGGTGGTGGTGGGTGGTAATAGAGGAATGGGAATGACAAGGCAGATGAGGGGAATGGTGTGATGGAGTCAGTGAAGGTCTGACATTGCCAGAACCCGCCATGTGCCATTGATTAACCCGGTTGAGCTGCAATGATTTAGTTGACAAAGCATCACATTAGTGCAGTGAATCCAAGTTTGTGTGTGTGTGTGTGTGTGTGTGTGTGTGTGTGCGTGTGTGCGTGTGTGTGTGTGTGTGTGTGTGTGTGTGCGCGCGCGCAGATTAATGATTCAGGGAAAAGCCAGATACTTGTTGACATAAACTGAGGTGCCAAAGTGGTATCATGACATTGTTTTATTTCCCACAGTGCTATTTTCTATTTTTCTGTTATTACCAAGAGATTATTGAGTATGACTGCAATACTTTCTGGGAACTGGTACTTGCAAAATGATTCACGCAAAACACTTTGCAGCAACAGTAACAGAAAAAGAGCACAGCAATTGTTTGGCCATTGTCATAGAAATTATGGAAATTATTATAGAAGCCAATTACAAACAAGTTGACCAGTTTCATGCTACAAATGAAATCCAATTGGGTGAAATCTTTGAGTTTTAGTGTCAGGAATGAAAATAAACAAAAAAAAAAAAGCTCTACTTTTCCACCAGCAGACATGCCTTTTTGAAATTATGCAATGGGTTTGGAGTTGGTTTCATGGACCTTAAGTTCCCGGAGCTTACTCAACCCATAAAAGAGCGTAAAACCATTCAAATCAGCGAAACAAAGGTGAAAAGCACCAAGAACGAGGATTTAAGTTGGCAACCAAGATCACAATATGTCTGGATCTATTTATCCCAGGTCAGCTAAAAAAAATCAGAGCTGACTGTGAACACAGCACCACTACTATTTCTGCTTCCAGTCAGTTGCAGTTACTGACTGACTGAAAATCTATACTCAAGTAAAAGTACAATTACTCCCATAAAATACTCAAACAAAAGTGAAAATTTCAGAAACCAACTCAAGTGAAAGTAAACAAATTCATGGTTAATAAATTCCTCAAAGTGGGGGTGTCCCTATAGTTCACATGGTAAAGCGTGTGCCCCGTGTATTGAGGCTGTTAGACCTCTGCAGTGGCTGCTGGTTTGGTTCTTGCATGTGGCTCATTTGCTGCATGTCATCCTCTCTCTCTACCCTGTTTCCTGTCATATCTTCAGCTGTCACTATCCAAATAAAGGCAAAAGTCCATTTTAATATTTTTTAGGGCGACCATTCTGAACCACTGGAGTGCCATCTAGTGACCAGCGGAGGCACATGTTTGGTTTGTTCTTTTGTTTCTTTGGTATTTTACAAAGATATTTATTTGTATATCTAAATATGCTTGAGAGTTTTTAAAAAACTCTGCATAATTTCTGTGACTGGTTTCATTTAATATCACCACACCAATCACAGCCCTTTATCTCATAGACATGTTTTGCCACTTTTAGCTAGCTAATGTTCCCTCGGATGCAGACAAAAAAATGGATTTAAAAAGCAACGCTGAAAAGTGAAAAGTGATGTGGAAGTCACCCTTGTACCAATATAAACCCTAGAGCATATGGTGAGGAAATATGGTTCTGAATACATTAACTTTGGATTCATAATGACAGCCAGTGTGTTGAATGTGACGAAATCCTGTCAAATGAGGCACTAAAACTATCAAAGCTCCAGAGACACTATGTGTTGTGTGTCAGGAAGCCAGAGGAATATTTCCTAAGGAGATGGAAGGTGGAAGTAACTAATTACAAATACTCAAGTCACTGTAATTCAAATTCAAATTCAAATTTTATTTATTTATATGGCACTTTTCATACACGGTGGTAACACAAAGTGCCTCACAGAGGCTAAAAAACAACAAAGAAAACCCTGAGACCGAAGACCCACCCCTCCCACCCTCACATGAATACACAAAACACACGCATATACACACGCACTCACACAAGCACACACATACATTGGCACACGCACACCCACACACCTCCCCACACATACTGACCAACACTAGAGAGACATGGCTGGGCACCGAGACATGAGGTGAGGTCAACACTACATGTGGGGGCCATCCACACCGAGAGGGACCATGGCCTGTGACCACCGGGAGCACCGCCACAGTGACCGCTCCGGCCCGGGCAGACGGGAGGCCCCACACCAAGGTGCAGAGCCAACCAGCCACCCAGGCCAGTGCTCTCCACGGGACGGCACCCCCACCGGTAGGCCAGACATCGCTCTCGGTGTGGTAGACCCCCACGAGGAGACACTGGAGCTAAAACTGAAGAAAAAGCATAAAAACAAGAATATGGTAAAATAAGGTAAGAAGTATACAAAATCAGTAAAATCAATAAGATATTCCAAAGTTGACCTTAAATAATCAAAAATTAAATAAATGAATAAAAGAGATGAATTAAAAGCTAGCTAAAGTAAAATAAACTAAAATAGCAGAGGATCAGTTAAAAGCCAGTCTAAAAAGGTGAGTCTTAAGCCTCTTCTTAAAAACATCAACAGTCTCTGCGGCCCTGAGGTTCTGCGGCAGGCTGTTCCACAGTCGGGGACCATAATAACTAAAATCCGCCTCCCCGTGTGTTCTCAATCTAATTTGTGGAATGGTTAAAAGGCCAGTGCCGGAGGACCTCAGGGTCCGCGAGGGTTGATATAATAAAAGTAGGTCAGATAAATAAGAGGGCCCGAGACCGTTAAGACATTTAAAAATTAATAAAAGAACCTTAAAATCGATCCTGAAGCGGACGGGGAGCCAATGCAGTGATTTTAAAACTGGTGTGATGTGCTCCCGCCCTCTGGTCCTCGTCAGCACTCATGCGACTGAGTCCTGTAACAATTGAAGGTTATAGATGCTCTTTTTAGGAAGACCAGAGAGCAGGGCATTACAATAGTCTAACCGACAGGAGATAAAAGCATGCATCAGCACCTCCGTACTGGCCTGAGAGAGAAATGGGCGGACTCTGGCTATATTCTTCAGGTGGTAAAAAAAACCAAAAACCTACCTTTGTTATGTGGAATAAAACTAAGCTCAGAGTCAAAAATCATGCCCAGAATTTTTACAGATTGTGATGGTTTAAAATTTCGTAATTTAGGTAAAAGTCTCTCTCTCTGGCCTTCAGGACCAATGACTAAAACCTCTGTTTTGTCCTGGTTGAGCTGCAGGAAATTCTGTGCCATCCATGATTTTATATCTAAAATGCAGTTAAAAAGGGCATTAATTGGCCCTGTGTCATCAGGAGACACGGCGATGTACAGCTGTGTATCATCAGCATAGCTGTGAAAACTGATGCCATGCCTCCTGATGACATCCCCCAGGGGAAGCATATAGAGATTAAAAAGAGTTGGGCCTAAAATTGACCCCTGGGGAACCCCACGCTTAATCTTATGTGTTCTTGAGGAACAAGTATCCATACTTACAAAGAAGCTTCGGTCTGTGAGATAGGAGGTGAACCAGTTTAAAACAGTGCCAGAGTGTCCGACCAGGTTCCTCAATCTGTTAATTAAGTAGTTTTCTTGGGTGTTTGTACTTTTATGAGTAGATTTTTAAGTCTGTACTTTTACTAGTACTTAAGTATGCATTACATTATGCAATCTACTTAGTTACTTTTAAAATCATAGTTGAATACTGAATACAATTTGAATGAATATCCAAACCTTTCGTCTGCATTTTAGTAGCCAGTAAGTTTATCTGATCACAAACAGGCTGATGAGAACAAAGATAGACAAATGAAAAACAAAACAAAATGCTGGGGCAGCACAGGTTTGGAGCAGGGATGTTAATGATCAATCATTAATCATTTAATTGCCGTTAAGAATTTAACTAATTGAAAATGTATTAATGGATATTTAATCAATAGTCATGGCAGGAACTGCACCTCGTTTGACATTGTTTTGTCTGTTGGAGCCATCTGTTGAAGAAGGAAAATTAAACTCTAAATTAAAATGAGAAAAAAATGACCAAAAAAAAAAAAAAGAAAGAAAATGAGAAAATAAATGTGTTTTGCATTTTTTAAATTATTAATAATGAATTGATGGTTAGCAGTTGGTTTTGGGCACATTGGTTCAGGAAAATGCACAAAATATACAACCCTAGTTTGGAGAGGTGACGGTGACATCATCGGTTAAAAGTAACTAATACTCTGAGTAGTTTTTGTGACAAATACTTTGTACTTTTACTTAAGTATATTTCCGACACCAGTACTTTTACTTGTAATTGAGTAATATTTTAGTAATGTAACTGTACTTGAGTACAGATTTTCATCACTGGGTGCTCCTAACACACTCTCCTCTCTTACACTCTATCTCTGCATTTAGAGCAAATTAGTAGTAAATGGCAAATGTATAGCAAAGTAAAAATTAGATTACTGTCTCAAACATATTCTGGAGTTAAGAGTAAAAATACTGTTTGAAAAGGGAAAATGAAAAGTCCTTTAAAAAATTACATTCTTATTCATATGCATTACAGTACTTGTAACTCATCACTACCCACCCCTGCTTACAGTATGTCTGCATATTGCTGTCTGTGTGTGTGTGTGTGTGAGAGGTTAAAGGGCCAGGCAGACTAGACAAGAGGAGTGGATAAGTGAGGGACAGGAGCAGCCAACACTTTCCTTAAACCGAAGTTGGACCTGTTTTATCTCAGTGTGAGGAGAGAAGGAGGGAGAGAGGTCTTTACAGGGACAAGGCCAAGCTCAGCGTTGTGTGGCTGAGAAGGAGGAGGAAGGGGGGTGAGGTTGCTGTAGGTCTGAGCGTCTGTCTGTCTGTCTGTCTGTCTGTCTGGGGGAGCTGTGGAAGGTCTGCTCCTGGGACTAACTGATTAGGCCATAATTTGAGGGGTGTCTTGAGGGAGCAGCCCCCTTTTTGCCCACCACCACCACCCATGGGAGGCTGGAGTAGGTGCAATCGGACCCGAGCGTATCAACACACACACAAAAGCACACACACATACACATGCATGCTTTTATGAAATGATGGATGCAGACGTGGGGATTGAGAACAGGAAGTGATGATTTAAACAGAGCGCCAGAGACGCCAGCAACAGAACTACTTACCCTCCCTCTCACACTGAAACTATATGCACACTGGAAAGAACAGGTAAGCTTTGAATTATGGTCCACATTCATATGGACATTCATTTAAAGCATCTGTGATCAATATTTAGTTGGATCATCAAAGGATCACATGATTACTTGTATGTGAAAAATATTGTAAGTAGTGATGAACATCTTTCAGGTTGTTGTTCTGGTTTTCCCCAAACCTTTACTCTTTGGGCTCATTCTTAAGGCCTTTACACACTAGGGACGTTAAATGACTCAAAAATGTGAAACACTACAAACAGTAGTAGTACAAATTTGCGACACGTGTATATTAGCACTAACCTGACAAGACAGATGGTTTGTTACACAGACAGAACCATCCGGGAAGTCGTCCTTAAAAACTGTTTGTCTACAATCACCAAATCGTATTTAAAATGCTGGTGAAATGTGTGACACCATACAATACAAACATTGGACATAAACCTACAAAACTTGACAACATCTCAATAATCGCTTCACCTCTCAGACCAAAAAGGATCACAGTGTCTGTGAGTTAACAACATTGTTTACCCACAGACACATCGTTTACCTGTTTACATTAGCCAGCCCAACACACAGTGTGGCTAATGTTAGCAGTGCTAGCAGCAGCTGCTCTGCTTGCAGGCTTATGTCTGTGCTAAATGTGGTCACATGTTGCTCCAGTCAAGTGATTATAAACCAGTTTATTCTGTCACAGCCTACATTCAACCTTATTTTAATTTTCTAAATCAAAACACTGACAAACCGTGCTGATTTTACGAGCTGTCATCTGTCTGACTTTACTGATAAAAACATCCAGGGGAGCGTGGCCCATCAGGGTTAAAGAGGAGAGAGGCTGCTAACTAGTGGTGGGTCACTGCAGATACTGATAGGCTCAAACCAATTTTGGTGCAAACACAAACAGATAATTTGGGGCCTGGCAAGATGTAATATTATTAATATTATTAGATCAAAATAAAAAATTAACACACACTTACTGCAGACCAGGCAGCAGATGAACTGGCGGAACAACAGCAGCAGACTGCAGAGCTCCACAGGGTCTATCAGGGGGGTCTCGAGGCTCGTACTGCTGCACCACGTTGATCTCAGCTGCCTGTATCAAGGTTTCAGTCTGGTGGGTTTGTTTCAATGTATTAATTCATTAAAACACCAGTCACACAAAAAAAGAACCAATCAAGGCAGCAGTGTGATGTGCAAGGTAATTTTTTTTTTTTTGTAAAAGTGGATTTTAGAGAGCACAGAGTGATGTAAAATGCCCTGTTGGTAAAATCCACATATGTAGTAGTCTGTGCAATCAAGGTTACACATCCCAAGTCTCTTTGTGTCAGTGCAAGGTGATGAGAAACACTAACAATCAACATGTCCACAATTGTCAGTAGGAGTTATGATATGATGTCTGTTCTGCACAACTTGATTGGTTGACATGGTATCTTTTTCACCGCCTATTTGCATTCTGTATGAAAATAGTCATAATCAAAACAGTCTGAATAAATATATTGATGTGCAAATTAATTGAATGAAAACAGTCTCTGGTGACCTTTACTGCTTTCATCAATTTTGGCAGCTGTTGCCAGAAGAGCTCAGAAAGTTTTAAAACTCTTGTATCACTGTGAGCTGCTCAACACCAAACTGCTGAAAAAATGCGACTAGCTGGTAAACAGTGTGGAGCATTTAGCAGCTGAATTGTTGGTGGAGACCAAAAGCAGAGCTGAAAAGAGGGTGAATATTGTTCTTACAGTCATCAGGTGGCCAGAAAAATGACTCCAAATGAATGATAATGCTGCGTTATATACTACTGGAGGTATAAATACAAAACTGTTCACCATATCAACTCCAACATTCAACATCTTCATCAACAGCTTTCTTGCCAAGAATTAGATAATAAGATTTTACTACTCACATGATTTTTGGTAAATATTAAGCTTCCAGCAGCGGTCGGCTACCTTAGCTTAGCACTAAAACTGGAAACAGATGAAATATCTAGCTTGGCTCTGTCCAGATTTAACAAAATCCACCTAACAGTGCCTCTAAAGCTCACTAATTAACATTATATCTTAGTAAAACTGTTAGTAAAACTGCAGAGTGCTGCAGGAATGAGTCTTTATTATGGCAATGGCTGCATATGCAGATGCAGTGGCCGGTTGCTCCTTCAAACATACAACTTTTTTCCTTTATCTGCTATTTTTTTTTGGCTTTATTGCTGAAACACGCGTCACCTATAACAGAAATACACTTGTAGGCATTGGAAAATGTGGATGTGGGGTTTGGATAAAAGAGCAGTGGACCCTGAGACAATCAACAATACATCTGGCATATTTCAAACATGCTGTCAAATCAGCTGGGTGACAGTGGGTGACAGTGGGTGACAGTGGGTGACTGCCACAAGAGAACAACAGGGATAAGAGCCATACTACAGCTGGGACTTAAGGCTGCTCCTGGATAATGTCCTTTCAGGAAAATGAAATGGACAAAATGGGACTCAAGCTGGCCAAATAACAGGAAACCAGAGACTGTTGTGTCCACACAGAGAGACCTGCTCAACAACATCGTGGATCAGGCTGTTGCACCTGAGAGGCGGATCATAGTCCAAGCTGACAGGACACAGCGTGATGAGGGAAGGTTTACATCAGTGATGCTTTGTGCTCAAACACAGTCACAGTTAATGGACACTGTTTACCAATGTGACAAGTCGACCATATTATCATCACTATATTGTTGCTGCTGTTTATATTTTCACCATCTGAAAATATAGACAGCAGCCTCTGAATTAAATGAATTATTTGTATATATGTTGTATTTTCTGTATTATAAAGGAACCACAACCCTAATTTCATTGTACAATCCTGTGTTGTACACTGATAATTAATGTCCTTTAATCCTTGAATCCTTGAAAACCTGGAAATGAGTTTGCATATTAACACCTCTGGTTTTCTAGTCAGTGCAGAAACAGAGTCAAAAGTCAAATAAGACTATATAATATTAGACGACGTGATGTGGTGAGGAGTAGGGATTAGAGCTTTAATCAGGCCTGAAAAGTTGTAATTATTATTATTACTATGGCACCTATGGCTAGGTGTACCTAATAAACTGGTGACTGAGTGTATTTCTCTACATACATATGTGTGTAATTAATGAATGAATGAACCCCAGAAAATAATGATAACAACCCACTTTTGTCCAGTTTCATGAACCCTTCATATTTTAACCAACACAGATGATAAAGGCTCTAATTAAAGGAGCAATGGGTGTCCATTGTGTGTGCAATGTGTGCAATGCAATGTGCAATAATCCTGTTTAATATATGATATATGGTTAAATTGTCGTTTCCCCAGCCCCTTAGGCAGAGGGGTTGCAGGGGCTCCACTGGAGAGCAGGATGTGTGCAACATCATAAATTGACAATAATAAGCAACAACAAGTCCTCTGCTGTAAGTTGATCAGCTGTTCATAACCGTCTGTCAATTTAAGGTTAAGTCCTTTATCCTGAAAACAAAAGCTGCTCTGAAGTAACACACTCTGGACGATGAGTTAACTGGCTGCCTGTCTCACTGCTGCCAAACTCCATTCACATTTTGCTCAATTTAACAGTTATAAACATCTACAACCTCTACAAGATTATTAATGATTTCTTGTGCTCATAAACAGACACTTACCTTTTCAGAGAAAATTCAACATTAATTTGAACTCTGATTAATGTGAAACTTCAAAGGAGGACACTGTAGCTGCAGCGTTCATGTCATGTAAAGCTAGTATTTCAATTCAACATGTTTCCTTGAACTCTGATGGCACATTGTGGTCATTTTATGATTTATTACAGTAAATATATTACAGATTATGGAAGCCTGTTTAAGCCACTGAAACAACAAATATTCCCATGGCAAGACATAATTGTGAGAACAAAAAGTCAAAATTATGAAATAAAAAGTCACAGTTATTACTTTTTATCTCATAATTGTGACTTTTTATCTCATGATTATGACTTTTTTTAATCTCGTATTATGACTTACCATGGGGATATTTTTTTCTTTCAGTGGCGGAAATGGGCTTCCATTCACATTTCTCCATTAAGGCAGCATATTTATTGCTGTTGGTTCTACGCAAAGAAGCTGATATATTTATCTGGTAATTACAGGTACTAAAGCTCAGCCTGCTTTGTTTCCCTCTGTTGTTTGGCCATTGCCATGACGCTGTGTGGGTCTCCACTGTCAACAAGCAGCCTGCAATCTCTCATTAGATCAGATGCTATTAGGGCTGAGAGGAGTCACTGAGCAAACAGTATCCCTGCCTTTAAAACCGGGTTATCTAATCTAGTCAACAGGGATGAGCTGGACTTTGGAATTCACAGACAGACAGGCCAGTTTGTCCACAAGTATTGTTTGGCACAGAAATAAAACGCCACTCAAGATCAGAAGAGTCATCATTGGTCGACTGCCGTGACCGTCCTCATTTGGAGTATGAGCTTTATGAGCAGGGATCAGATAAGAGTTTGTGGAGGTTCTTTGTTGAGGGTCAGATAATGTCTGGTGCTGGTCATTGGAGATGGTGCTGTGGTCCCTCTCAAGCACCTGCATTAGATGTGAGGTGTTTTGCAGCATAAATCAACAGGCTCTTTTGTTAAAGCACAGTGAGGTATGATTGATGTGTGAGGTAGGTTCACTTCAATTTTCAAGTCCATTTTAAAATGATACTTACATGCCCAGAAACGTGTAGTTCCATACTGGGCCTTGAAGGGATCCCCTCCTAACAGCAGCTTTCTGGTGCTGCGTTCACATGATTCAGGCAGACAGTAGATGGACAACACCTTCTGGACAGCATGGGGAAAACAAACAAGCATTAGCAATAGCATTTTACTGGTCAAAGTGGAATTTAAAAAACTTTATAGTTTGGTGTTTCCCAACCTAGGGTTTAGGCCCCTTCAGAATCAAGGTCAAGGTATCAATGTCATTTTGTGTTACCATTAAAGCGTTACTCCACTCTGCGAGAATAAGCCATTTTGTATGTACTCACCACTATGCCGATGTGATGATAAGTGAAGATCTTCAGTTCACCAAACAATTCTGGAGTTTTAGGAGAAACAGGGTAGCAGCCTCGTCCAGTACAATGGCAGTGAACGGTGGAGGATGTAAACATGGCGTCAATATCGCGAGACTTTGTATATATCGTAATGGACGCACGTGTCGAAGTCTCGCGAGATCGACGCCATGTTTACATCTTACCGGCTACGCGTAACAGCTGATATTTCTGCTAAAAATATGGCGAAAATGGCGTCTTTTGCGGTTAATTTTTAATGTCGCGGCTTGCGGACACAAGCCACACCACCACACAAACAGGATGGAGACATTTTGTGTTTGTTTTGTGTGATATTTTTAATGTTTTATCCGTGGTCACCATTCACTGGATGAGGCTGCTACCCTGTTTCTCCTAAAACTCCAGGATTGTTTGGTGAACTGAAGATCTTCACTTATCATCACATCAGCATAGTGGTGAGTACATACTGAGTAGGTTAATCTCACGGAGTAACGCTTTAAACAACACAGGGTTACACATTCAAATGAGAGTTGAGTTCCTTCATGCTACACATGTATACAACAAAGATAATAAACTCAATTCAAAGTAGATTAAATATAAAACAAAGTAAATAAAACAATGTATGCAGTTGTTTATATACATACATATACATATAAAATAAATCTCTAGTGCATTTTCATACATAAAGTTCCACAGCTGGGAGGCACTGTCCATCAACTTTGATTGCGTTTGTGCACCAAGAATTATCGATGTAAATACAGAGTCTCTCTCTCCTCGGTCTACCGGAGTCTTGCGTGTTGCGTCCTCAGCACTGGTTCACCTGTCGAGTCCAAAACCTTGATTCGGGATGTTCTGCCTGAATCCATGTGACTGCAGCATAATGAGAGACAGGGGACAAAACTGACATTTATTTTTTTTGTGGAAAAATACATTCAAAAATTCAGTCGATGAGGCTTCAGCAATTTGAATGAACAAATCAAGTAAATATTCTCCAAATATCCCGACCTTTTAGAATCAACTTAGTATCAGTTTTTCTTGTGTCTAGGTTTGCAGTCAGCCCTGCGATGAACTGGCGACTTGTCCAGGGTGTACCCCGCCTCTCACCCAAGGTCAGCTGAGACAGGCTCCAGCCCCCCGCGACCCTTCAAGTATAAGTGGTTACGGACAATGAATGAATGAACGAATGAATATAGGCTTGCAAATTTTGTGCATTTATCATTAATATTTAATAAGACACAAAATGCAAGTCTCTCGCTTTAAACAGCTGCTCTTGTCCATCTGACATTATTCAACAAATGGCTCCACCAAACAAAATCATGTCAAATAGGGCTCCATTACTGCTATTTCTAGACTAACAGGGCAGTCCAAACCAAACCATGAGAAAACCTCTGACCTCTACATTTTTACTTGGTTATATTCTTAAGAGTGATGGTTCATCACTAACATCCTTACTTCAGACTGCTGGGCTGAGTGGCACAGAGCAGACAGTAGCAGAAAGAGGGAATTTTCTTTTTTTGTGTAGTGCAGCTTGATTTGATTAACTCGACTGATGAAGCCTCATGTTAGCTTCTAACTTTCAAATACATTTTTGCACAAAACAAGGATTGTGTATTTTGTATCCCATCTCTCCCATCATTGGAATTATGAACAGCATGGACAGGAGGAACATTTACAGCAACCACATATTGTTACAATGTACATATGTGCATGTGAGTATTGTTTTCAGAGGCCTTAAAATGTTTCTGCTTGATCCAGGACTGAGTTCTCCTCATGCATTAAGGCTGGCACAGAATTCTTTGGGGAAGACACCTGAGCTCATTCTGGAAAACCTGGCCTTGTCCCAGTTATTTACCCTCTTTATGTCTATTAGACATCCCAGAAAGGATCCACACATTCCTATTAGTTTTACCTCAAAAGTGCCCATCCTCTCTGGTCTCTGTCTGTCTGTCTGTCTGTCCCTCCTCCTTCATGGCTGAGTGCTTTGGTCCAGGCTCAGGAGGCAGAGGCGGCTGTGTATGCGGGCCCAGTCTGGCCCGGCCTGCCCAGCATCAGGCTAAGTGCCTCTGACAGCCCACCGCACAGTTATTAACTGTGATCCGCCACCACAGGGCCTGGGCAACCCCGTGCTGAGGGGAGGGTCCACCAGAGGGCTCTGCTCTAAACACAAAGGCCGCTTTCACCTCACTCGCAGTCTCCTCTGCAATCCACCATGTACCCT